>JAHBCN010004320.1:0-65377 GCA_019359885.1 Listronotus oregonensis | reverse complement strand
TTAATTTCCCACGAGTGAGTTTGAGGCTCGAGCCGAAGGCAAGTGCCGGAAATTAGCGAATGAGAAATCTGCTTTTCTCAGATGTTTCACATTATACTTTATCTACGACCATTTCTTTTATAACGAAACAAAAAAAATATAAGTATTTTTTATTAATAATATAGTTAGTCATAATATAATCATTTTTATTAATAATTAACGTTTTTATTTATAAATCAACAATAAACTAGTATTTGTAATAATTAACTTATTTGCGTTATTCATTTTAAAAAACTAATTAACATTCATAAAACTGACGTTTGCAATAAATACGGCGCTCGCCGATGCATAATACATTCATTTTTTGATATGTTTTCTCTGGGAGTACTCGCCTTGGAAATTTTCTAGAAAATGGGACCACTGCGGTCAGGTCCCAGGGTATACCGAGCTAAGCCTGTTAAGCCCTATTGACCCCTACGAAATTGCCGATCGCCTGCAAAAAAAAAAAAAAAAAGAAAAAATCTCCAAAAAACCTAAAAATCAAAAACACTTATCTACGTTTCGGTGGTAAGTCGGCCACCGTTGCCAAGGTCAAGATAAAATAAAAAAAAATTAAACTAAATTTTTAAAAATTTTGCTTTAAAAACTTAGGAAATTCTGAAAGCTTTTACTTTTTATGACGTTTTGTCATAAATTTTCATCAACTTAAATACAATTGTATGTGTGTTAAATTTCCCCTACAACGATAAAAATTGTAAGAAATAATTTTAAATTGCGCACACATCACTTTAAATAATTAAACTATTTTACTAAATGTTCGTATCTAATTAAATAATATTCAAGTAAGCATTGTTAGATATTTTACACCAGCAAGGTTAAGAAAATTCATCAAGAAAAAACAAAAATAAGTATTAAAAAAAAATAGCCAAAAATTATATCTGTGTTAGTTTTCCATCGAAGATGATTTAAATCATATACCTACTTTTTGCCTGCTTTAGTAAATATGAAAATTTCAACAAATAAGAATATATTATGCCTTTAGATCCAAAATAATTTGCAAAAATGTCGTAGAATATCCTAAAAAACTTGTTGGTGTCTGCCACAAGGCTTTAAAATTTTAATAAAATTTGTATTGACTATTCCTATGCTATGTCATACCAAAATGCAACAAACCAAAATAGCAAACGCTAACTCAACTTTTCTCCTTTCCATAAATTATCTTTTCGGAAGTTTCATCAAGCTAGCAGGGGTTAATTAGCAAAACTCGATAAACAAATCACTGAAATTTGTAGCTAATTTGTTGCTAATTAGTTGCTAAAATGTGGATTTTGTTGCTCAAGCCGATTCAAAAAATCGAAATTATTGCTATATTGATATCAAGATAGCAGGATTTTGTTGCTAATTTGTTGCTTGAAATAAGCAACATTAAAATATTAAAAAGAAGTTTTTTTTATTTTTTTTTTAAACATGCTACCTTAAATTTCATTTTTCACCACGTTATCGACGGCAGTGATTTTGCTGCTGTGCAGGCAAGTACTCAATTGCTCCTATAGTACCAGCAACAAAATAGTTTTGATGATCCACCGATTTGTTTTTTTTTCCGTTACATGCTACCTTAAACTTCATTTTTCACCACGTTATTAACTGCTGTGATTTTGTTGCTGTGGAGGCAAGCACTCAATTGCTCCTATATTACCAGCAACAAAATAGTTTCTGATGATTCCCCGATTTGTTTTATTTTTTTTATTTTTCCGTTACATGCTACCTTGAACTACATCGAGTTTTGCTTATTTACCTCTGCTAGCTTGATGGAACTCTTTTCGGAGTCTCTACGAACTATAAATGTAGTATTTCTTCGGCGTTGCTGACATGCGAGAGGTGTTAGTGACCTCCTTACACGGTAGTGCTATAATAGATCTGGGAAGATTATATTATAGTGTGTGGTGGGTTTTAATTAAAAATATATTTTGATTTCTAAAATAGGAAAAGAGTCTCTATATAATTAAAGCAATAGTACTTTAATGGAGTATCATACCTTTACTTTCAAAAATAACTAGTAGATTTTAAAATCATAAAACCAGCAAAACATTGGGTGCGTCGCCTGACATACACGGGCTTGGCGCAATGTTCCTCGCTTCGATGCATTCGCAATTGTTCTTCGCATCACCGGAAGAACAGTCTTTCAAGTGTCACATAACAACGCCGGACGGCTTCTTCATGCAGGGGATGCACCATTAAACAAACTTGACTTTTCTAAGGCCCATTTTTTTATTTAAGATACGGTTCAGCAACTACAGTTAAAAGGAATTTTAAGTTTAGAAGTAAACGAAAGTAGTTTATTATTCTTAATAAAAAATTTATAATTTAAATTAAATATAATTAAGAGTGTGGACAAAATATGTAAAATAATTTTCATATTTTCCATTTTAATTAACATTATATTTTCTACCATTTTAATTACTTTCATAAATTATACTTATTGTATTTTACATTATTTGCTGACGACACTACTATGAAAATGGAAACTATGGAAAAATAGAGATGAGGAAGAATTAAAGGAAACAACTTTGAGATATTTAGTTGAGATTAAAAATTGGTGTTATTTTAATCTTCTTGCTTTTAATATATCAAAAACAAACATATTAACATTTAAATTTAATTTTGACAATCTCTATATTTCAGAAACTCACCATGAAAACAAAAAAGATACTAAGTTTTTGGGAGCGTATGTGGACAGCAACTTGAAGTTTGTAAGCAATGTAACTAATCTAAATAAAAAAATAGCTAGTGGTTGCTTTGCTGTTCGAACTGTTTCAAATGTGCTTGGTATTGCTTGCTGCAGCAAGGACAGCATATTTTTTATTTGTGGAGTCGCACTTTACTTATGAAATTGCTTTCTGGGGATATTGCAGTTAACATCTCTTTAATTCTGCTTTTATTTTACAAAAGATAGCTATCCGATATATGTGTAAGGTAAAATCTTGAGATCACTGTAAACCTCTTTTTATCAGAAATAAAATCCTTATATTGCCGTGTCTCTTCATTGTAGAGACTGAATTTCTTGTGCATAAAAAATATTCCAGTACGCATAATGAGGCAATTAACACCACTAGGCAAAATCATAACCTACTACTCCTAATTCCGAAAAGTATCCTGACAAAAAATTCTATATTTTATGAGAGTAAGAAGATTTACAATCACCTTCCTCAGTCTCTGCGAACTACTATATCCTTAAGATTATTTAAAAATAAAGTAAAAAGCCTACTAATCGATAAAGCATACTACAACTGATACCTTTTAATTGTTTTAAACTCACATAGCTTGTTTTATGAGTGCGTTTTTTTGTTTTCTTTTATTTGACTTGACGCTAATGTATTGGTTTCCTGTTGGTGTGCTGTTTTATGTTTTGCAACATTACTAATGTTGATTAAAAGTTTAAATTTGTGAATGTTGTTTCTCTATTTAATTGGTCCCTCATCGGCTTTCGACTAAATAAAATGGGATTATCGGTTTCTTTATTAACAATAACAAATTATTCCTACTATACCTAATTATGGCAGTTAGCCTAATGGAAGCTTCAGAGTAAACATAGGTTTTTTAGGGATGTAAATGAATACAGTACGTATATAGAAATATTTTTAAATCTGTCTTAAATGTATTTTTACTTTTATATCATTGTTAAATTGTTTTATTTTTTATAACAACAAAGCATATTTGACTTTAACTCTGTTTAATTGTTTATTGTATTAATTGTAATAATTTAATGTTCCTTTTTTTAATTTTATATTTTTTTTAAACGCAAATAAGACTTTCCAAGTATTTCTCCGACTAATTTAAAAATATATTTTGAAACAAGGTTTTTTAGATTTACCAGCCGATGAATTGTCTCTCGGTCACTATTATTAATTTTTCTTTTTAATTTTACTCTTTTGTCTTTCTAAGAAGGCATTAAGTTACCTTATATTTTTAATATAAATATTAAAAAAAAAACTTTTCTCTCATAGTGGGCTTTGATTTTTTAATCTGGTACTTTAATGTACAAGAAATATTTTGATACATTGTTAACTACCCTGTCGTGGACGTTAAATATAAACCAATGAAAAAAAGATATAACATAATTTTATTTAAAAAAAGGATAGAAGAAGTGTGAAAATATTGAAAATGTATCTGAAATTTGGGTATTAAAACACAAAAATCTAAGTAATTAAAAGTTAAATAACACTTTGATTAAATTAATGATAACTTCGGATCCCTGAACCAAACTCAACTGTTATCTGTTACGAACTGCGCGATTTATTTTATTTTTCCCTAATCTCTTAAACTACCCAATAGGGTTAAGTTAACACACTTTCATATTTTGATATTCGCCCCACTTGTAAATTATATTTTTAGTGTAATTCATAAAAGTGTGTCTATGATAACTGCTGGAGACATGGCTTGCCATCATACCGGCCTATTATTCCTATTCATCAGGTGGAGCATCATAGTGTTAGAATAAAATGCTATGATAACACAGGTTTACAACAAAAAAAAAAGTAATGTGTACTGGGTGTCGCACTAAGAATTTCTGGCGTATTTTTTCCGCTAAAGACGAATCTGAAGTCAAAATTAGGGGTTAAACAGCAAAAAATCTAGAAAATCCCCAAAGACCGACACGGTACATTTACCGGCAGTAACCTGCTACCACGAAATGTTTGGGCTACAATAAAGTATAAGAGATAAAAAAAAATTATAAAACAAAAAAGAAATCTTTTTAAATTGTCTATAAAAAAGTTATATAAACATTTTTGTAAGATAAATAATAAAAGAGAAGTATCACGAAAATGTAATTTTGACAAAAAATGTCAGTCCAAGATAGATTTTTTTTAATATTTAAATAAAGTTTTTGGCTTTTTTAATAACAAATCATTTATTGCATTTATTTAAATTCTGCATTACTTAAAATTTGCAGAAAAAATCCAAAAATAATAAATAATAATTTTTAAATTTTTTCCAGAGGTATACCTTAAAAAAAATTTAAAATTCGGTTTTTTGATTATAACTTGAAAAATATGGCATTTATACAAAAAACAATATAACTTAAATTAAAGGTCTTGTAAAAATACATAGTTTATATTAAAACTCCAGAAAATCCTAGTTCTACGCCCAGCACACACAACTTTTCTTTGTGGGCCTGTGTAATTGGCTAAAATCCAAACAGTTTGTGAGAGTTGACGTCAAAAACTGATAACAGTTAATAAGTATTTTTACAGCTTCTACTTCGAGGAATATGTCACTATTATTTCTTTCTTAACGGCTTCCAATACTGTAACAGTAAGTTTTATGTTATTAGACTCCCACGGTACGCGGTACACCGGGATTGTCAAAAAATAAACAAAAAAAAATCAGGTTCAAATTTATATAGGTACAAAATATTCACTTTTATTAAAAAGTACTTAAACATAACAAATTTTGTCTTGGTATTTTAAAAAAAGAATTTTTATCCTTTCCAATTTTTGTTTTTAATTAAAAAAACTTTTTCATGTTTTTATTTTTTTTTTCACTTTTTAAAAAAATTTTTAAATTTCTTTTGTTTTTAAACCAACAAAATTTTTCCTTATTTTAAAATAATTAAAATAAATTTCAAAAACAAAAAGAAGTTTTTTAAAATTTTTTTTAATTTAATTTTAAAAATGTTTTAAAAAAAAAACAAAATTTTTTTTTAAAAAAATTTGGGAAAAAAAAATTTTTATTAAAAAACAAATTTTTTTTCGAAAATCACTTAAAAAATTTTAAAATTTTTATTTTAAGGTTTAACAGTTTTACCCCCCTTGGAATTTGAAAAAATTGGCCGGCCTTAAAAAAAGGGGAAAAGAAGGGAAACCTTTGATAAAAAATTTTTGGAAACCAAAATTGGAAAATTTTTGGCTTTTTGACTTTTCCCCGTGCTTAATTTTTTTTTAATGTTATTTTTAATTTTTTTAAAAGTTTTTTTCTTTAAAATGAATTTTGGGGGCCAAAAAAAATTGTATTAAAATGTTTTAAAAAAAAAAAGGCGGTAATTATTTAAAAAAATTTAAAAAAATTTTTAAATTCTGAAGGATTGTAAAATTTTCTTTTCCGAAACCCTTTTAAATTTTGGTTTTAATTAAAAAATTTCTTTTTAATAATTTTTTTTAACCTTTAAGTTTTTAAAAAGGGGAAAATTTAAAAAAATTCTTTAAAAATTAAAAATTTAAAATTAAAAACAAAATCGGGGTTTGGAAAAACCCCCATAAAAAAATTTTTGGGTTATGCCAAAGGCTTTATAAAATTCCCCAAAAATAAAACAAATTAAATTAAATTTTTAAAAAAATAATAAATAAAACAACCCCTGGTTTTTTTGCAAAAAAGAAAAAGCCGGGAAAAACCCCTTTTTGGAACCAAAGGTACGGGTTTTTGGGTTTGAAGCACATATGAAATGGGGCCCGTTTGAAATAAAAATCATAATTAAAATTCAAACTAAACCTTTTCACCTTTTAATTTTCCTTTTTTCCAAAAAAAAAAACTTTTAAAATTTTTAAAAAAAAATATTTCACAATATAAAAAAAAACTTTTTTTTAAAATTTTTTTTTTTAAAAAAATTTTTTTTAAAAAATTTTTAATTTGTAAAAATTACTTTAACTTTGGCAAAAAAGGTTTTTTAAAATTTTTAAAAATTCCCAATTTCCTTTTAAAAATATTTTTGCCAATTTTTGGGAAAAAAAAATCTTATAATTAAAATTTTTAAATTACCCCTTGTTTCCACTTTTCTTTTTTTTTTTTTAAGGAACTTTAAAATTTTTAAATATTAAAAAATATTTAAAAAACTTTTTTAAAAATTATTTTTTTTAAAATTAAATTTGTAAATTTCCCTTTAAATTGAAACCCAAATAAAATTATAAATTTCCCATTTTGAATAAGATATATTGGAATTTTTGTGAAAAAAAAATTTGAAATAAAAAAGTTTTAAAAGGGTTTTAAATATTTTTAATTTTAAGGTTTTAAAAATCAGGAATTTTACCCAAAAAGAATATTTTTTAAAATTTTAAAGGGAGGAATTCAAAAGGGTTTTTCGTTCGAAAAAATTTTTTTTTTAAGTTTGAAAGAACAAAACCCTTATTGCCCGGCAAAGTTTGTTTACCAAATTTTTTATAAAATTGGTTTGTTGTTTGGGAGATTTAAATTTCTTAAATTCTTTTTTAAAAAACCTTTTAAAAATTTTAAACAACGTTTAAGAAAAAAAATTTAATTTCTTTCCTCTTAATGGGTTAAAAACCTTGCAAAAAATTTTCCCAGCCAACCCGAAATTTTGTTTTGTATTCTTTCTTACCTTTTTTGTTTTGGACAGCCGAGGCATGTTTCTTTTTTGGGTTTTATTTTGAAATTTAATTTTTGACGGGTGTGAAATTTATAAAACTGTTAATTCACGATTTAGGTAAGATGAGTAAATATAAGCAACTGGGTATTTCTTCAAAAACATTTTGATGACAAAAACATAAGTTGTATTTTTTTTAGTACACTTTTATGTATTTTACCGATCTGCTTTAAAAAAAGGTATATAACATAATAATTTGACTATTGGCCAATTAAAAAAACACTGATTTAAAAACAAAACCCCAGATATTGCAAAAAATGCAAAAATAGCGTTTAGTTTAAGACATCACTAGTCTAGTTTACTATCATTATTTAACGAGTCAAGACTCAAGACAGGTTGCTAATGCTACATTTTTTGCTCCAACGCTTAACATAGGATTTTTTTATTATTACGTTTAATTTTTATATGCTTCAATGTGAAAATTTTTTGCTTAATAATATAATTCAGAAAAATTGTTTGCCTAATATTCTAAGATCCGGATTAGAGACGACCTCCACCCATCTGCCTACCGAATAAAAAAAATATTTTTATTCAAATATATTATGTTAATAAAAGTATCGCAAATTTGTTGCCTAAAAAATTATGGTCAAGGCTATGATTAATTTAAAAAAAAAGACAAATTTTTGATACCACCTTTATAATGTTAATTCTTATGTTTTTGTTCTAAATGACAGTACTACTACTTTTTTTTCTTAATGTCATGAATAAAGCTTATGGAATTTTTTGAAATTTACAATTAAACAAATTCCTAAAATTTTTGTTTATGAAATTAAAGAATACTTCTTTATTGTGTACTTGTAAACGAGTCAAGTTTTTTAGCCAAACTTAACCTTTTATCTTCGGTTGCAGTACCTAAATCTTTAATGTTAAAATTACTAAAACATTTATAAATTGAAATTTTAAAAAAAGGTACTAAATATTTTCATTAGTTTTTTGTTTATTTATTTCTAAAATTAAAAAATAATAAAATAACAAAAAATATTGAATAAACATTCGTAGATCTCTATACATATCAGATGAGTCGCCGCGCTGGCGAGTCGAGGCGCGCGTCGTCCTATTAAGTTTAAAATTGCTGAATCTTAGCGAAAAAACAATGTAAAGACTTGTCAGGACTAGCAGAATAATTATGATAAACTGTACTAGTGAATTTTAAACTTAGCTTCATAAAAAACGCGTATAAAAAAATAACTTTGCATTTTTTTGTAAAAAAGTACCGTTTTAACCAAATGTATCGTATTTCAAAAATATTTTTAATGGCTTTATGTACAGTTTTAAGAATTAGACGTTAAGCTTTAAACCGATTACTTGCAAAGCTCTTTTTTCATTATAAAGCGAGTTATTAGCAAGAAAGCTCGAAAATGTCGCTATTTTCCATTTTTTGCAATTTTTTTACAAAATATCAAGTTCTGATCAATGTAATTAAATTTTGCCGAAGGCCATTTCTTTGCTTTTCCATATAAAATTAAACCTATTCGGATAAACTTTTAACTTTTAGGTTAGTTTGCGAGCTATAGCGTTTAAAACAACCAAATGGTCAATACGCATTTTCCGACCACTTTTTCTGAAATGAAGGTTACAGATTCGGATTCAACAGCTCAAACTACGCAAGAAATAGCTATACTTGCTTGACAGGAGCTCCATCGGCCAGAAAACCCCATTTGGCGCCCATACTTTGTTACATTGGCATCATTATTCTAAATTGGGGATTTTCTTAAGACCAACACCTGACGCGCTCGTTTTATTAGTAGTAAATGTATATTTATCAGAAACAATAAAAACTCATAACAAAATAATATTTTTATCTAAAATTTTGTCTTCTACCTACAAACATAAATCTAGTCTTTTCGCTTTAATTCTCTATTCCAATTTTGGATTAAACTGAGACTTGAATTGAAATATTTCCTTTCTTTTAAGTTATGCTGGATTTTGGTCAGTTTATCTATACCGGGTGTTTCTCAAAGGTGGTTCCCCCCTATAACTTTTCTATTTTTTAAGATGGGAAAATGAAATTTGGCTTGTCAATATATGACCTAAAAATGCATTGAATGACGTGTTCAATTGTTTCTGATGATTTCCGGTTGCACCGGAAATGACCTTAACTTTTGAATTTTAAATGGAACACCCTGTATTTTTTTCACCTATTTAATAGAAAAAAATCTAAATACAATGACACCCCATTTGTCAACATTTGACATTTTCCTTTAAAAATATTTAATTTTTTAAAATCCAATCTGCCATAACGTCGTTAACAACCAATTTTGAGTCAAGAAGGCGTGAAAAAATAGTTTCAATTCTCTTTCATATGTTATGTCTTTTCCAGAAAGGTAAAAAGATTTCAACATTTTATTTCTAGATATAACTCATTTTTTTCAAATGTAACGATGGTGGCTCGTTTGCATATTTGAAAAGGGCATTCCTTTCTGGATAATTTGATACCCCATACTACAGCTAAATTATAGGCCTAGTAGTTGTTCCTTATAAGAATAATAATTATTATATTATTATTATTAATTATTGTATTTAAATCAAAATGCCTTATTAATAAACACAACAATAACTTTAAATAACTAACTCACATTTAATTATTAAACTATGTAACATCATTGTTTAACATCTACGTCTTTTGTTTTTTTCCAAGCTTACCTGACAAAATTGCCGAAATGCATATGACTCTTTTAGTCGAATGCCACGGCCCGGATGTTTTAATAATTTTATAAGCAACAACTACTTATAGCCTTTTTTTGCTGTTTAGTGTTGATTTAACTCAAAATATCAAGTGTGGGGTATCAAATTATTCAGAAAGAAATGCTCTTTTCAAATATGCCAACGAGCCACCATCGTTCCATTTGAAAAAATTGAGTTATGTCTAGAAATAAAATTTTGGAACCTCTTTACCTTTCTGGAAAAGACATAAAATATGAAAGCTAATTAAACTATTTTTCCACGCCTTCTTGACTTAAAATTGGTTGTTTTAACGACGTCATGGCACTCTAGATTGGATTTTAAAAAAATAAATATTTTTAAAGGAAAATGTCAAAAGTTGACATATGGGGTGTCATTGTATTTAGAATGTTATTTTCTATCGAATAGGTGAAAAAAATACAGGGTGTTCCATTTAAAATTCAAAATTTGAGGTCATTTCCGGTAAAACCGGAAATCGTCAGAAACAATTGAACACGTCCTTAAATGCATTTTTAGGTCATATATCGACACGTCAAATTTCATTTTCCTATCTTAAAATATAAAAAAGTTATAGGGGCGAACCACCTTTGAGAAACACCCGGTATAGATAAACTGACCAAAAATCCCAATTTTGAAGGTCAGTCTAGAAAATGCAGCATTAGTCGTTTCCTAAGGATAAAGTTGTTATTTGTCCCAAATATTGGGGTAATAAGCCCAGATTTAGTTTCGGGAGGTACCTTCCATTCCCTAGATACATATAAATTAAAGAAAGTATGCTTTATACCTACCTACATAACAGTAATTTATGTTATAAGACCGGAAAGTGGTGTTTTGCTGGTTGAGCCAAGCGGTTTCTAGGGCGAGCGGTAGGCAAGTCCTGGAAGCTTGGCAAAACATTTTTTCAGTCACGTAACGTACAATGTTTTTTTTTCGACCGAAACTATTTAAAAATAATAATAATAATATTTAATGATCGAAAACAGGTCTATTTATCCGCTTGACATAAATTTCACACTTATTATAACAATAAGAATAATTTAAGACACCCACAGTACATTAGTACTAAGGCCTTAGCCTTCGTGGACTGTCCAAAGATAAAAAAAAATTAACTGAAGTTCGTTTCCGTAACAACCATAAACAAAAACAAATGTGCTGTAAATAAGCAGCTTATTTCTCATCATGGATCAGTAAAGTAACAAATGGTTCTAAAAAAGTGACAAATGAGCCCGGCAAAATATTTTTTCTGGTTCTGGATAACCACTTTCTGGTCTAGCCCGAGAAAAAGTTACTTTCTGGCCAAAAAATTCTCCAGAAATGGGTACTTTCCGATCGGTCGAAAAATACTTTTAAGGGGACTTATATAGCTAAAATTGGATATTTTAAATAAATGAAATACTTCCGTTGAATAAATTTCATCAAAGTTGTAACTTAAAGCATTTACTGTGATGTATTATATTTTGTAATTTTAAGGGTAATTATTTACAAGTGGGGTCAACCCTTCTATTTCTGGCCATAAAAAATAGATGAATTTATGGATCATCATATTTTTTTTTAATTTTTTGTTTTTACGGCGGATTTATGGTGATGATAGCGAAAATACCAAAATATTAATATTTTATTAAAAAGAGAGGCATAGGTTTAACATGCTCGAGTGAAGTTACTAGTATAACTGTAAGTAGAAGTTTGCTTAAGGGATAAACTGAATTTTTATTTGGATTGTTTATCAAATAGAAGCAAAATAACAATATGGTACAAAGTTCCTGAATGTTTTTTTAAAATTGGGTGGTTTATCAGTAGTTTACTCTACCATTTAGTAATGGCTAATCGAGTAGCTAATATTAGAGAAAATTCCGACTATGTTTTAAAAAAATTGTAGGCTTTTAAGTCATAACAAGGTTTTTATCCTTTATATAAGGAAAATAAAGTATCTATGACACTATCTGCAAATACTGCCAAGCGGGCCTGAATGCCATCAGTTCTCCAAAAGTTAATTCCAAACTAGTGGGGGACTGTATACAGGCCCTGGATAAAGTCGGCTTGGCAAACAAACTTACGGTAGCCTGGGTACCAGGCCATGGAAATGATAGGCCCTGAGCCATTCTGTGGAATCTCGGCAGGCCTCCTTAAAGCATCTATAAAGAGCTGGGTAGACAGAGAGTTTCAAAGCTGGTGGTTACGAACACCGGGACAACGACAGGCAAAGCAGTTCATTAAGACCTGCTCGGCCAAGTTTACCTCGGACCTACTGAGCCACAGTCGTAAAGTCGTAAGGATAACGGTAGGTCAACTAACAGGACATTGCAAATTCAACAAGCGCCTGGAAAGAATAGGCCTGGTGGAGGATAACCTGTGTAGGTTCTGCCAGGAGGCTGAAGAAACAGCCGTACATGTGTGGTGCCACTGTGAAGCACTATGTAGGCTTAGGTTTACTAGGCTTGGTGAGAAAAAGCCAAAACCGGCAAGATATATGGAGTGGCCAGTGTCAAGACTCTGGAGTCTAGTTAAGAAGACGGGCCTGGACAAGGTATTCTAAAGAACGATAGGAGAAACCACAATAAATCTG
The DNA here is from genome assembly GCA_019359885.1 of Listronotus oregonensis. Classification (NCBI taxonomy): domain Eukaryota; kingdom Metazoa; phylum Arthropoda; class Insecta; order Coleoptera; family Curculionidae; genus Listronotus; species Listronotus oregonensis. Next base: position 52,778 of record JAHBCN010004320.1, on the reverse strand, counting down.
GCAAGGTTGCAGTGGTGGAGGTCATTTTTGCCATCTCCGCTCAAATAATCTAATCTAATCTAATCTGCAAATACAGCTTTTTTTGCCAACCTGCGATATAAAATCATCTTTTTAATTAATGAAGCAATTATGTCAGTAACCAAAAGTTTTGTGGCAAATATTTTACAAAGTTTTTTTTTCCAGGTGCAACTAAGAGGCAAAAATAGAAAATGATTTTTAATAAACATTTATAAGTTATGTAGGCAACTTTTATACCTAATTTTAGACCTTTTTTTTTTTTTTTTTAAATATTACTCATATTAACACATCACAAATATTTAAGACTTTTTATATAGAAATTAGGAAATATTAACATATGAACATTTTTATATATGAGCTATTATACTTTGTGTAGAAAATAGGCTTTCCCTATTAAATAGTCTGTACACAAATTTGGGAAATATGAAAGGAGAGTTGTAAACATCAGATATTTTTATGAATAAATTTTTCCTTATAGTTCATATCAGTATTTTTTTATTGGGGATATTTAATTGTCACTGGTTGTATCTTGGAAACTATTGTATTATTTCGGGGTGGACGAAAAAATGATTATCAAAATTAACAGGCGATTTAACACAACAATTTTTTCATCCATATTTTTTCAGTGGCATCTTTAATAAAAGAGTGGACGCAACATTTACTTTTATACATAAAAATGCTAAAACTTTGAGGTAAACAATTTTTTAATATTGTTAATTAAATAATTTCTTGAGGTTTTAATAATCGATATGGTATTATACAGTTTTAGTTTTACAAAACGTAAACACAAAGAATATTTAATCAAATCTTTTTTATTTGACCAGTATAACTTTTAAAAAATATGTTTCACTTTGTCAGTGCTTTTTTGCATAAAAGTAAATTTTAGCCCACTCTAGAAGTTTAATTAAAAATAATATATGCGGAAAGGAGTGAAAAATCCTTTAGTAATATCCGTGATTGATTACTTTATATCAACATTTTTATAAAAATGTGCCCTTTTTAATATACTTGGTATCGTGCGCCTCCTAGTGATAAAGTCGCCAACCTAATACGTTTAGTGACTTAAAGCCATCTTCATTATACTAATTCTTATTTTAAAGCTGTACATTAAATCGTAAACAAAATACGATTTACGACCATCCTTAATTAAACATTCTGTATTATTATCATAAACCACACATTAAGGATCCAAAAGATCTTTTAGTGTTAACTAAATAACGGAAATATTACAAAACACTAGTTTGTTTATAATCAACAAAACAAAACCGTCTATTTAAATCTTTAGAAAATCCTCTTTATAATGTAAGTTTAATAACGTGAATGTTTCAGAAAATGTGTTAGGCCTAACCAATGCAAAATACATAACAAGGCCGTTTAAGTTTCAAACCAAGAACGTTGTATTTTTAACGTAACTGCGATTTTGTTAAGTTGGAGGAAATATAACGAAACTATTAGGTTTAAGGCGCTGTTATTGTTTCAAGATGATTAACGTAACAAAGGAACAAGAAAACATAAATGTAACGTAACCTCCTTTTTAAAAAAATGCCCAAGTCACACACATTTAGTCGAGGCAATAAAGACTAAAAAGGCCAAAAGTTCCTGATATTTTTCCGTAGGTTGGATCGGAATGCGGTTTTTTGCACTTGCTTGCAAAAATTATTTGTAAAATATCCCCGTAATTTCTGGGATGTACAAACCGGAAATTGCATTACTGCAGCCAAAAATGCATTTAAAAAATGCATTTTTTGAGATGCATTTTGGAAGATTTGATAACTTTGTAAATAAGAGTCAGAACTGGCTCAAGCCGAGTACTCGGGGGTTTTTGAGGTCGCTAATCCCGATTATGATGTTCAAATTGACCCACAGCCGACCTGGAGCTCAGGAACGCCGATGAACCTTATCTCCGTGGAACTCTCCCAAAACTCACGCGGGGAAGGAGAAAAGTCTGTTCCCGAAGGGTTTTTAGGACGCTGAATTCAAATATGGCATCGGCAACCACCCCCCGGACACCTGGTGCGTCCGAACATAGACCTGGAAATCATCTCCGAGAATTTTCCTGACAATTTTGACAAAAACAACCCGAAAATCATTAAACAGGGTTTTTTTGGGGCCATAAATCCAAATTTCACATCGAAAACTATCCCCTTAACACCTGGTGCACCGGAATCTGGCCCTGGACGCCAGATCTTTCAGATCTCTCCAAGGGTTTTCCTGACATAATCGAAAAAGCCGAACCGAAAAACTTCAAGGGGGGTTTTTGGGGCGCTGAATCCGAATTTCGGAACGGGCCTTGGGTGCCATCTGCGAAGGTTGCCAGGTTCCAGTGCACCAGGTGTTTAGGGGATCGTTTTCGACGTGTGTTCAGGCTTAAAAACCCGCTCAATGATTTTCGGTTGCTATTATATTCAGGAAAATTCTCGATATACTTAGGTCTAGGTTGGGGCACACCATGTGTCCGGAGGGGGGCGTTTTTGACGTGAAATTTGGATTCAGCGCCCCAAAAAACCCCCGCTCAATGATTTTCGGGTTGTTTTTGTCGATATTGTCAGGAAAATTCTCGGAGATGACGTCTAGGCCTAGGTTTGGACGCACAGGTGTCCGGGGGGTGTTCGCCGATGCCATACTTGAATTCAGCGACCTAAAAACCCCCCGGGCGGGGTGCCGAGTTTTTCTCCTTCCCCGCATGAATTTTGGGAGAGTTCCACAGAGATGACGTTCATCGGCGTTCCTGAGCTGCAGGTCGGCTGTGGGTTAATTTGAACACCATTATCGTGATCAGCGACCTCAAAAACCCCCAGGCACCCGACTGGGCCAGTTCTGACTCTTATTTACAAAGATATCAAATCTTCCAAAATGCGTTTTAGAAAATGCATTTTTTAATGCATTTTTGGCTGCAGCAATGCCATTTCCGGTTTGTACATCCCAAAAATTACGGGGGAATTTTACAAATAATTTTTGCAAGCGAATGCAAAAAACCTCATTCCGATCCGACCTGCGGAAAAAAATCGAGAACTTTTTTGCTTCCTTGCCTCGACTAATTATTATTAAATAATTTCCAAAAATTGCTTTTATAAAGCTACTCGATCTTTACCACTGGTTTTTAGTAATATTTGTCCGCTCTTAATAGGTACTACAAGACGGAGCTTTTAAACTTATAAAAGTTTCAAATTTAGTCTAATTAATTTAATCTTTAAAAAAAACGATGAAAAATCAGGGAAATATTATTCACCAAAGTAATGTTTATTACGTTAGGTTTCCTTCTGTGAATGCTAACTTAAAAATGTTTACTGAGAAGTTTTTTTGGCCTGTAAAAAAGGATAATTTTCATTATTTCATAAGAAATTTAAATGGGGAATTCTGGAGGAGTACTGGGAATTATGTAAAAGTATTAAAATTTGAAGAAATTATTAAGCAGTACGAGGAATTTTTGAAACTTTGGGGGAATTGTCCGGCAGTATGGTAAAGTATATTTCCCAAACGGACATTATTTTTTTTAAAAACGACGTGGTGATTTTCCTTTCAAAAATAATATTATATACTATGGAACAACATATAATATAATTAATAAAAAAACTTTTTAAAATCTGAGGGTATTAGCAAGGAACCTCATTCCTAAGAAATTTAGCACTGTTATACAATATCTAAACTGTAATCTGATTGTAAACCCAGTATGTGGTCCCTTTGAATAGGGTTCGTAGACCCCCCATAAAGAACTACTGTTTAATTATATCATGTGAATAAAAACACTGATGACTTGCTATAGACTATCTTTTTTATGAGGTGAGATAATTAGTTAAGGTGTAAGACTGTCATAATTACTCTTCGGTATAAAAAATTTAAAGAACATCAATCTCGCACGCTTAAACATTGATCTGAGTGGTTCATTATTGAAATAATTAAGTCAAATACAAATTTTATACCAATGGATTTTTTAAACTTAAAGTAAACTATTTTCTAGAATTTTTTAATGACAATAATACTTTTGCACTAAAACATCCATACAGGGAGGTCAAAAAGTTTGCAACAAATGGAAATGTTTTGCTTTGGGGTATTAAAAAAAGTTTTCCTTTAATTATTTATTTAAATAACCTAAAACATTTTGATACTTGTCACGTAATTGTTATTACGGCAGGAAATTAAAAAAAAATGTGATTTAATATGTCCAAAAGTCAATTTAAAAGTTAAAATATAAAAAAAAAATAGTTAAAAAAAATGTTTACAAATTAGTTTTAAACCCATTTACCAAATTTTAAAAAAGAACTAAATATTTAGAAAATTGTAATTTTCGCGACATATTCTATTCATATATAATAATGTTTCGTTTTTGTTGACCAGAAATTTAAAATTAAAGGTAACGTTTTCTTTAATGTCAATTTTAATTTATATTTTAAAATTTGAAGAATACTTTACCACTTTTTTTTGGACTGAACCAGCGAAATTAAACTGTTGCTATGGAGCCTTTGCTCATAGACGCATGACACTGAAACAAGTACGGCATCACGTATATAGTAATATTTTCCTATTTTAATAATGCTTTTTAAATTTATATGTATATTTAATAGATGCCAATATGATGATTTATAGCGATAAAAATAATTTTTATAACGTATGAATACAGTATACCTATATCGCAAAAATCGCCATTTTTAAATGTTTATATTTTTCGTTAAAGTTTATTAAATAGTCCTAAAACTAAATTATAAACCGTCTTTTTAATAACGTTTTCTACATTTTAACTCTTAACCTCTTTTTTAAACATTTCATATCACATTTTTCACCATGCACTAATTAGATACATTGAATACCGGCATCGGTCAATTTACTTGAGATTAAAGTATGTTAGAGTCCTTTCCCTATTGACAATTTTCTTACAAACATTTGAGGGTTACGGGTCATATTTTCAGTATAGGGCTGTCTAAAGATACGCCAATGGAAAATATAAAAAAACCCAAAATAAAACTTTACTTCAAATAAAAAAAAACCTAAAAAAGTTGAATTTAAGGTGATTTGGTTAAAAATATATACCTTTAGACGATACAATTTTGATTTGAAGTTAGCTATCCCGCAAAGTATCTACAGGTTAATCCAAATGATACATCAGAGAAAGTGTGCCGATACAAGCATATTTAAGATGATTAAAATAAAACAATTAAAAGTAAATTACAATAATTTAAGTAACAATATTTTTATTGCACTATTGACCTTATTATAAGTTTCTTAACTTTAAGTTTTTAAGACAAATCTACAGGGTGTGCCAAGTTAAAATTGAATTAAATATCCTTACAATAAACTATTTATTCTAATCTATTGTAAGGACTAAAAATTAATAAGATATTGACATATCTTTTTTACACATTCACTGGGTTACAACAGGTTATTTTAAAAGTACGGTTAGTAATATACAAGGTGTTAATTAATTGAGTGCCGATAATACAGGATGTAAATCCTCGGGTGATTTTAAGGAGAAAAGTTTATATCAACGTATGTCCTAAACCTCTTAGTTTTTGAGCTACAGGGTAATAATTTTTTAAGAATAACATTGATATTTAATGAAATTGTGTACACCTCTTTTCATCATTAAGTAGCATTTTTTGACGTAAAGATTTTTTTTATTTTCACCAGTGACGTCGGTACCGGGTTTGAACTGACAATTTTTGAAGAAAAAAATGGTACGTCACCGATTTTTCTAAAGACCAAAACTATTTTTGAAATTCCCATTTATTTTGGAGCAAATTTGGTTCCCAGACTTACTTTCGTACGACGTACCGTTTTCGCTTAAAAAAATAAAAACCAAAACATTTTTTCTTCAGTTCATTGCGACTGTTTTTGGTATTTTGTTAAAATTTAGTTGGCACAAAAACTAAATTTTCTACTACAGTAATGTTCGCGTAGGCATGATATTAAATATTTGAATAAAAGCGATAAGCACATTAAATGCCCTCTTAAAGCCAAGGAATAAAAATAGTAGTGGTAAAATCTGATGATAAATGGTAATTTTTAAACAGTGAATTAGCTGACATGCATTATACTTATGGGCTTGCAGACGAAAATGTAACAGTAGGCTATACCAAGAGCGGTTCGTAATACGATCCGAGAACATTTTCAGTATCATAGACGTCTTCACGATCGGAACTTAGTAGACAGACGTCTCAACAGTAAGAACACCGGAACTTGAAGAAGGAATTTTACACGAAATTGAGGAGAATCCCGAAACTAGCACGAGGAAAATTGCGACGATATTTAATGTTTCACACGTACTTGTTTGGAAAATTCTGATTAAAAATTTGTTATACCAATATCACATTCAAAGAGTCCAGGCATTATTACCTCGAGATTTCCCGTTTCGCATTAATTTCTGTGAGTGGTTTCTTAAAAAGCAGCTGGAAAATCCTTTATTTGACAGGCACATTCTTTTTACCGATGAAGCTAATTTTTCTCGAAACTCAATAAGAAATTTCCATAATAATCATTTATGGGCGGATGAAAACCCTTAAGCAATTGTTGAATCAAATTATCAAGAACAGTTCTCATTAAATGTTTGGGCTGGCATTATTGATAAATATTTAATAGGCCCATTTTTCCTTCCAAGAAGACTTGATAAACAATCATATTTACACTTACTTGAAGAAGATCTGCCGCCAATGCTTAAAAACCTCCTCTTTTATTAAAAAACCAGATGTGGCTAATGCACGATGGTGCGCTTCCACATTTGAGCTTACGAGTGCGTGAATTTTTAAATCACACCTATCGAAATCAGTGGATAGGTCGCGGAGGAACGCGGTCATGGCCCCTGAGCTCTCCCGACCTTAATAGTTTTTTTCTGGGACCCTTTGAAAAGCTTAGTGTACGCACTGCCCATTTAAACCGAAGAAGAGTTACGAAATCGTATAACCGTGTGCTGCCAAACCATAAGAAACACCCCAGGAATCTTTGAAAAAGTACGTCAGTCCTTGCGAAGAAGAGTAGCTGCTTGCATACATGTGGATGGAGGACACTTCCAACAACTATTGTAAATAATTTGGATTATTTATTTTGTTTGTTTTCCCTTGGCTTTTCAATTTAAATTTAAGATATTGAATTAATCGTTTTACTAAATGAATCTCGATCCTTAAAACAAAATTGAAAAAAATCAGAGGCGTACAGTTTAATTTTTGTCCAAAAAAAATGTTTTTACTCATAGTGAGTGCCAACTAAATTTTAACAAAATACCAAAACAGTCGCAATGAACTGAAGAAAAATTTTTTTGGTTTTTATTTTTTTAAGCGAAAACGGTACGTCGTACGAAAGTAAGTCTGGGAACCAAATTTGCTCCAAAATAAATGGGGATTTCAAAAATAGTTTTGGTCTTTGGAAAAATCGGTGACGTACCATTTTTTTCTTCAAAAATTGTCAGTTCAAACACGGTACGGACGTCACTGGTGAAAATGTCAAAAAATGCTACTTAATGATGAAAAGAGGTGTACAAAATTTCATTAAAATATCTAAGAATGATAACAAATTATGATGAAAAACTCACTTTTTTCTTAAAATATTAACACCCTGTAGCTCAAAAACTAAGAGGTTTAGGACATACGTTAATATAAACTTTTCTTCTTAAAATCACCCGAGGATTCACACCCTGTATTATCGGCACTCAATTAATTAATACCCTGTATATATAGAAGACATTTAGAATAAAAACTAAATAGAAATTAATTATAACTTGTTTATCCAAACGACACAATCTATTTAATAAGTAAATTACAACACAAGCTTTATGTTGAATATAAAATGTTTCTTAGAACCAGATAATTCCATGCGGTGAACGCATGATTGGGTCCATCGCCTTCACGCCTTAGCGCACTTAGTTTTTGTAAAAATACAGTTGCAGCCATGTAACTTATTTAGTAAATACCTGAAGACGGCAAGAGATATCCACCAATTGAAACGTTGTGTCATTTAAATTAATTAAAGCAATGATGTCCATACATCATTGTTTATCACATTTAAGCCAGCAATAATTTAGCATTTGGAAGAGTAATTATGACATACACTCGTTGTTAATTAAATGTTGAAAGTATAAACACATTCGCTCTAGGACAGAAAGATTATGTGTAGCGCAATGGTGATAAATCTGACAAGGGTGCTGACACAAATATTTAATTTTCAAGCCCAAAACCCATAAATACCGGATTTTGTAAACAAGGGCTTCAGCGGTTTTAAAGATATTTAGTGTTAAAGGATATTGGGATTTCAATAAATTTGGTACGTCCAATTTAATGTAAAAAAAGTAAATAGGGCATTTCATTTAAGATAACTAAATGATTACGTGTAGTGCAAAACTAGATAATCTGGCCACAATGCCGATATCATTGTTTAATTCAGCATACCCAAAAACCCCCAAACACCAAATTTTGTAATCATAGCTTTAGCCATTTTAAGGATATTTAAACGTTGCCCTACTTTTTGCTAAAAATGCGATGTTGTGACATCTCAGCCACTAGTAGAAAAATAATTTTAAAAATAAGGTATTCAAATTAATTTAGATCGATTTAGCATAATAAATAAACAGGGCATTCCATTTCAGAAAACAAAATGTTTGCGTGCAGCGCAAAACTGGAAAATTTGGTAACAGTGCCGATATCACTCTTCAATTCCGCAAGTCTGTTTGGAAACACACCTTTGTTTAATAGTTTGAAAGTAATAAACAAGTAAATAACAATACTTTTACCACTTGAATACTAAAATAAGGAAAACAGTTTAGGCTAAACCAAAAAAACTTATATATTTCGTAATTTTTAAAGCTCTATGAAGCTACCAATAATAGTTGCTTTTACATTATTGCTTCCAATATAGCTCCTCTTGCAACTGCCATCTTTAAATTGTTGCTATCAGACTAATAAAAAATCAGTTTCCTTTATCTTAAACCGCGTTTGTCGGTAACTTAAGTGGTAAAAATACTAATAATTTTTTGCTCACCAATTCTATATATGCAATTAGCAAAGAACTAAAATTCTCTTAGGAACTCCAAGGACTTGTTTTAGTTATATGAGACATAGAAAAGGAAATCTGCTGTGTTGAAATCTGTATTATTTTTATTTTATTTTTAGACAATTTACGAATGCTGAGGCCTAATAATAATTTGTTTTTTTAATACCCAATATTTTAAAAATTTATTAATTTTTCGATAAACCTGATTCAAAAAAAAAAGTTTTAGATCCTTTCCGAAAAAATGACCATGTCGAGAGAGGCGCAAGTTCGCGAGCACTTTTTTTCCAAGATAATTGATGGTATGCAATACAGCTTAAAGAGTTTATTGATATAAACACAAGAAAGGATACACTTGATCTACTTAACATTAAAAAACATTTTGGATGTTTGATGTGGAACAGAAGAGTAAAATTTACAGAAACATATTTATCAAATAGTTTGGCTTCTCCATTAGCGTTTGAAATAATTTTATCTTCAAAACTTATGGGTGGAAAAGAAATAGTAACAAGTTTAAGCTGATGTTTTGGCAAAGAACAAGTAATGTTTACGGCCATTCAAGCAAGGGGGAACATTATTTTATTTTATAAGATTGTTAAAACGGTTATTGGCACAGTTTTATGCTGGCTTGTCAATTCTTAGGACTAGGATTTTAAAGATTTTTTGCGACTCTGGCTTTTTAAAAGTTTAGGTCAATCACAGAATTAGGTTTAAAGTTCTTTTGGGTATCAGAAAAGTAGGCCCCAATACCCAGTTAAATTGATTTGGTAATTTGTTTAACAATTTTAGAGGGGTCGTAAAGGAAAATGCAGGTAGGGTTCCAAAGGTAGGTGGTAAAGAAGTCTCTTAGACCATCCCAGAGTTGTAGTGCCAGACGATCTGTGGCTGCATGCATTCAGTGAGCTCAGAATGTTCAGAGTGTAAAACTGTATTCAAACAGTGATCTAAACGACCAAGGAGAGTGTTTACTAATGTTTGGTATCTTTATATGTAATTGTTTTAAATTATGATAATAAATAATTATAATAAGATTGGTTAGAGAGTTCCTGACGGCAAAGGTTTCGGTTGCTCTGCCCGAAGGTCAATTTTTGTAGATCTTAACAGAACTTTATTATAAACGTTAAAGTCATCAAAAACAGTTTCTTCAGCTAAAAAACACTGTAAAATGATATAGTAAATCTTTAATTAAAGAAAGTCAATGACCCGGTGTGGAAATTATCAAAAGGGGAACGGTTTTTTTTTTTAATTAATTTGGGACAATCCTCGAAGGCCTAAAGTTTAAGTACTAATTTACCGTGGACGTCTTAAACATGATAAGAGGGAGTTTATTAAAAGGAAATTAAATATTTAAAGATTTGGAACGGAAATAAAAACATCTGGATTGGGCGAACTCACCAGAGTAAATATTTATACTTCGAAAAAAAAATTGAACGTATTTATGGGATAAACCAGCGTAAAGGTTGTAGAGATGTATTTGTAACTAAAACTCTTTTAACTTTAATTAGTATGTATGCGTTTCCAATTTTCATATTTTAAAGTATTTTAAAAAACGAAATGATACTTGACCGACAGTACGGATTTCATCACAAAAGATCCACAGCAAATCTTCTTTCCTTTGTTTCACATAACTCAAATAAGTCCTTAAAGTTCCTTAGAGAATCACAGATCATTGTAAATTGCACACATAGAATAGGTAAACAAAATATTTTTGGTATTTTTAACACCTGAGCTACCGACAAACAAAGTTTAGGATAAAGCAAACTGATCTTTCTTTTTTTTCCAAGTCTGATAGAAGCTATTTAAAGATGGCAGTTGCAAGGGAAGCCATAATAGAAGCAATAAGTTTTATTGTAAAAGCAACTATTATTGGTAGCTTTATATACCTTTAAAGAACTAATATTGTGCAATATTTTTTTTAAAATTTAGCTTAAACTGTTCTTCCGTAGTTTAGTACTCAAGTGGTAAAAATACTCTTATTTACTTGATTATTACTTTACAACCATTAAATATTTTTTTTGTTCCAAACATTATTAAATTTAAATATATAATTTAAAAATTAAATATTACGCGGGCTGTACCACGTAAGAAAAAAAGTTTGCGTTTCTTATCTAAGGCATATTGCATAAGAGGGAGGCAATATTTATAAAATATTGGTCTTCACTGTTTCTATAACTTTTGCCGAATGCTATTTTTGTCTCTTATAACAAGTGAAATAAATGTTTTATTTCCTTGCATCAATAATACAAAATCCACAATATAGTCTAAGAGGAATCGGCGCATGAGTACCGAAAACTATTCCACCTCAATTTTTTTATACGATCTTCTTTAAATTGCCCTACTAATGATATAAATGTATGTTGCCATGGCGCCACCTGGTGCCCTATTGTTTAAACCGAAATTGTTTAAACAATTGCGAGAAATTGTAATTTTTTAACCGGACAATTTTTTTTTCATATTTTTTATTGAAATACAAGTAAAAAAGGTCCTATGACTTTTTACGATAAAGTTAATATTTTTGGAGATATGAATTTTTAAATGTCCGAAAAATCTCAAATTTGGGTACTTTTGACCAATGAAAAATATAAATTAAAAAATGTAATAAAACAAAAAAATATGTTTTTTTTATTCTTTATACAAGAGTTAATAATATCCTTAATTGAGATTTGAATTTTTTTATTCTTTATACAGATTTTTTGATTGTTTCTAAAGCGCGCTCACACGTATGCGTCCCTTACCTTTATCGCCGTCTCTCTGACTCATACGCTGCATCGGCCCCTCGGTGTCCTGAATCATTATTTATCGTTTATCTTAAAAACTAGTAATTTTATCAAAATTGTTGAAGAGAGCAATGTTATTATTAATTTAATTATCTACAATTTGTTTTTATAAGTTTTTTTTCCTGAAATTAATTTTACAAAAGTTATTGAAGCTTTATTTTACTTGTAAGCGAGCATAATAAACAATCAAAAAACCTTTATAAAAAATATATATTTTTTTAAATCTCAATTAAGGATATCATTAACTATTGTATAAAGAAAAAAAATATATTTTTTATGTTTATTTTTTTTTAATATACATTTTTCATTGGTCAAAAGCACCCAAATTTGAGATTTTTCAAACTTTTAAAAGTTCGTATTTCCAAAAATATTAACTTTATCGTAAAAACTCATAAAACCTTTTCTATTTGTATTTCATTAAAGAATATGAAAAAAATGTCCGGTTAAAAACTAACACTTCTTGCAATTCTTTAAACAATTTCGGTTTAAACAATATGGCACCAGGTGGTGCCATGGCAACATGCAATTATATCATCAGTAGGGCAATTTAAAGACGATCGTATAAAAAAATTGGGTTGGAATAGTTTTCGGTACTCATGCGCCGATTCCTCCTAGACCAGACGTTCCCAAACTTATTTTGTCTAACGCCCATTTGAAAATCAGTTATTTTGTAGCGCCCCCCCATTTTTTTTTGTCACCTTAAAAATCCCAATAACATATTAGTCTCGCCTGGAATTTAATTAAACCTATATTCTAAACGACACTTTTCTTACCAGAGAGAGAGCACTGTTAATGCAACTTTACAATATTAAGAGTATCTTTTATTCAAAATTGTCAACATTGAGAAATTATTTGCATTTATTTTATTTTGGTATAATTATTATTTAAAAAAATATATTTGGAATAAAACTTTCAAAAACTATAATCAATAAAACCTACAAAAGTACCTCCAAATTAAGTATTTGTTCGAAAGAATAGTTAAAACAAAGAAAAAAAGTTCTTTTAATTGCCAAATAGGTATATAGCCAAAACTGACTCGAACCGACAATACGCATAAATTGTTTGCCTAATACACCTCTAGTAATGTGAACAAAATCGAAATATAACAGACCGCTCGCCACTTGTCAGGTCGTAGCACAAAAACGACCGATTTACCGTCATAAAAGACCGAATTACCGAAACTTCGAGTTCAAGGCCGATTCTGACTTAGTGACCTTATGAACGAAACGAAACAACGTTCGTTGTTCATCGCAGAGCGATCGAGCAAGTGGGTCAAAAACGATTCGAATCAAGGAATTAATTTATTCGAATCAGTGCACTGATTCGTTCTTTTTGAACGAATCGTTCGCGAACGACACACCTCTAGTCACGTCAGTCGCCGGACGGTCGCGAGCCGCGGCTGTGTTTTTGGGCACCTGCACTCCGCAAACACAGACTGACGAACGTTGACGGACTAAAATACAGAATTGCATAAATAAATCAAACAATATTTGTTCGCACCAAACGTGAATTATAATTAAACCTTCTTTTCTTTTTCTTTAATTTTACTAGATTAGGTACATAAAAAAATCCCGCGTTCGGCAAGTGCTCTGCTTGACCGCAACAATATATACATATTTGAAGACACGAATATCTTTCAGTGTTTGATACCTATTACTAAATATCTTAACATATAAATAGCGTTGTAAACGCATTTAAAATATAAAACATTTAATATATTTTTAGTTTATATTTATACAATAAAATAGGATAAAAATATAAACACATAAATGAATGTTGTGTAGTGTAGGATTTTAATATCAGTGAATTCTAAAATATGAAGTAGCTGAAGTTACAAATCACCCATCGCCTTCCCAAATCACATCAGCGCCCCCCAATTTTTTCTGGGTCCCTTGCCGCCCCCCTCTAGGCCTCCAGCGCCCACAAGGGGGCGTTATTGCCCACTTTGAGAAAGACTGTCCTAGACTATTATATCATACTTAATTTGTTTATACAAACATGTTCAATTTCAGATATCTACGGTACCCGTGGGCATAATGTACGATTGGTCTGTACAGTTTAGTTAGTAGAGGGATCTTAGAACCTAAATACCGCAACATCCTTCCTTGTACCTAGCAGGGCCGAACTTAGGAGCTCTGGGGCCCCGAGCGAATTCGTGAATGGGCCCCCACCCCTAGTCACGTTTATACAAGCAATATAATATTATCACAATATAATACATCTTGCATAAAAACATTTAAATGGAATTAAATAATTCAAAAAATTGGAACATAGTAACATTTATAGAATACTTTTTTCTACGAAAAGATCATTACAAACAACTCCCTAATTTCTCTCCAAATTAAAATTGATCTTCACCCTTCTGCGATTCTTTTTATATATGTATTATTAATATATTCTAGAAGTTTGACCAATTTAAAACGCTTAATATTAAAAAAATTGGAGCTTAAAGTAAAAAACGATTTTCCGCAATTTCGTAAAAATTGCCATTTTTTTCAAAATAACTTCAACAATACTGGAGATACGAAAAAAACGCTATGGTACCGACTTGTAGCTTTTTTGGTTACAAATATTTTTTGTTGCTTAGATTTTTTTGTAAAAAAAATATTTGGCGAGATATGACCGTTTAAAGCCTCTATTTACAAGCGAGCACCACCTTATTCGAGCCTTTTAAACTCATTCCATTTTAAAACTAAGGGATTTAAAAGGATTTAATTCATATAGCCTTAAAACTCTTAAAAAACCCTAAAAAATCATTTTTAAAAAACTTTCTATCATTAAAACTAAAGGAGCTATGTTTAAAAAACCAATAATTTTTTTTTCGAAAAATTTGAATAGCCCACTTCGGAGCATAATCTGCATAATATTCTTTATAACTGGTATAATTTATACTTTTACCGGTATAATTTTCGTATGTAATTATATTTTTTCCTATTTATATTTATTATATTGGTTTATAAGAATTGCACTGTTGTAAGGGGTGATTTTTAAGGATCAAAAATTTGCCAAATAATGAAATTGGTAATATTTCAGGCAGTAATATTTTAAATTAATAAATCTGTCGAGCTGTTAATTTTGTTGGGGTAAATCTTTTTTTTTTAATTAAGCTATAATAGGGTTTGATATTATATAACGATCGAAAAGTTGCAAAATGAAATTAGTACATATTTTTTAAGCAGCATTCTAAAATTAAATAACTATAATAAATTAATCACTTTTTTAGGGTAAATATTTTTTTTACTTTAAGCTTTAACAAGGGTTCATTTTTAAGGGTTGAAATATTTTGAAATTGTATTTCAAAGCATAAAACAACCATTCAAAACAAACAACGCACATCACCATAAAATAGAATTTGAAGTAAAGGGTTAGAAGGCCTAATTCCAAATTTTTATGCAAACGATGCAGGAGCTTCATTTCCGGGACTATAATTATGTATCATCGAATCTTTTTTTGTCAAAACCATTTTTTTTTTGTAAATCTTATGGTTATTTAAGGTTGAGTTATTGTAGTTAAATATTTATTATACCGTAAACTTAAAAAAAAATCTACAACATAAGCGTCATTAAATAATTTTAAGATTAAATAAAAAACAATTTTTTTTGTAATTTCGTTACTAATAATGACTTAAGGGTTGAAACGTTACAAATATAATGTAAAATATACCTCAGAACATAAAAATATATTTATTCTACATATTTAGCTATGATTTTAATTTACATAATGTCCATTTTAATGGTTTTTTATTTTTTTAGCATAAGGGGTGGTTTTTACCCCCTAAAAATAGGAAGCACACCTTAAGCATATATAAAATTTGATATGACGGGTAATAGCAACTTAATTCCATATTTTCATAAAAATTTAAACTGTACAAAAAAATCTAGAGGTCAAACACCTTTTTTCTCCCCACACACTGTTCTATTATTACAGTTAATAAATTATGATTTTTGAGGAAGATAAAAAATAAATATTTTTTATTTCTTGTATATTTGGCCCAGATGTATAAGCCTTTCATTAAACGTTTAAACTTTTTCGCAAAATTATTTTTTACCACCCTACGGAAGTCGGGGCCCCCTTTGGAGGCCCCTTTTGCATGGGGGCCCCGGGCGTTCGCCCCGTGCGCCCATAGGTAAGTTCGGCCCTGGTACCTAGTACTTGTAGTTTTATGGCGCATCCAAAAACGGCAAAAGCCTTTTGATTATGGTTTAAAACAACCAAATCAGCATATCCATAAAACTAGATAAGGCAAATGCAAATGCTAAATAATAATTATAAAGGGAGCCGCTTTTAAGGATTCATTATTGTGGTGGTGAAGCATATATTTTCGTTTCTGTATTAAAAATGGTAATAATACCGCAAGACCCCGTTTCCATTCACGCGAAATAGAAAAGCACCACTAGTTATGTGTAAAGTTTTATAACTGCAATGTATTATGATAGTAATGTTTTGGTACAAAATTACTGTTTAGGTGCAGAGCGGGTATTTAATATAATAATTTATAGTAATTAAATTTTAATGCAACTAGATTTTGTAGCTATAAAAGCTTTTCCTTTAAGTTTAATAGTCGGTAATGCTTGGTTACAAAATCATAAAGTGTTTTTTAAATCAGCTTTTTATTAAAACCAAAGGTAAAGGATTATAAAACTACTTTTAGTTGTAACAAGTAATAAACATAAAAAATACCAGAATTTAGTAGACACTTTAATTTTATTTTTGGCGTATTAAATAAATAATTTTTTCTATTTTAATATTAAGGCAACTCACAAAGGCTTGTATAGTAGTACAGGAAATGAGGCATTTCGGCTCGGAATTTTTTTGTCCTGCATGGATTTACTTGAAATTTTCACAACACTAATATTTTTCGAGTTATTCGCGATTGAAAGTAAAAGTTTTTCCACGAAAAAATCGACGATTTTAATGGGTTTTTTACGAATATCTCTAAAAATATGCATTTAATCAAAAAAATTGTAAAGAGCAAAATTGTAGCTTATAAAAAACTAAAAAAAATGTAATTTTATAATTTCTCTACAACCAACACAGACCGAGCTACGGCTTGTTAATGGTTAGCTTTTATTCGTCAAATGCTAAATTTAAAAGATTCAAGGAAATCATATAGGGTCTTTTTAAAGGATCTAATAAGACATTTCTTTTAAAAATAAAAAAATTAATTTTTGGCATGAATATTGAGCAAGTTATGATAAAAATAAGGTCGGTCTCTACTTTTTTCTATAAAAAGATCATTAAAAACAACCCCCTAATTCTCCTCCTAATTAAAATAGATCTGTACCCTTCTGAAATTCTTTTTATATTTGTATTAATAATACATTCTAAATGTTTAACCAAATTAAAATGCTTAATTTTAGAAAAATTGGAGCTTAAAGTGAAAAACGATTTTCCGCAGTTTCGTAAAAATAGCCATTTTCTTCAAAATAACTCCAACAATACTGGAGATACGAAAAAATGCTGAATTACCGAGTTATAGATTTTTTGGTAATAAAGACTTTTTTATACAAAGATTTTTCTGTACAATAAATATTTGGTCCGATATGGCCGTTTAAATCATCTATTTACGAGCGAGCACCGCCTTATTCTAGCCCTTTATATTTATCCCATTTTAACAGTAAGGGATTAAAAAGGACTTAATTTACATACCCTTGTAGCTCTTAAAAAAACCCTACAAAATTATTTTTGAAAAAAGTTCTATCGTTAAAACTAAAGAAGCCATGTTTAAAAAACCAATCAACATTTTGTTCGAAAAATTCGAATAGCCATCTTCGGAGCATAATATTCTATAAAACCGGTATATCCACCTCCGAGATGATTTGGCAACCACCCCCAAGATAAAGGCGCCCTTTGACATGATATAGATTTTGATCCTTGGACTATTCCCTACCTACTGTCAAAATTTCAAGTCATTCTATGCATTTTAAAAAAATTGCGAGGCAAAATGGTTAGTTTCCTAGACTATTAAGGTATTTTAAAATTAGAAACTAATAATACGTTGCATAGTTTTAAGTCACTTAAAAAATACATTTAGGAACATTTTGACCAACTCTACTTAAATTGATTGTTTTTAGTTTGGTAAAGTAATATTTTACCTCTATTTGTCATATCTACCAAGTTTCGACTGGCCAAGTTAAATGAGAGTATCGCAGCAACTCTTTAATTTTGCTAAATATTTTTTACCAAATCTGGCACACCAGTCAATTTCATAAAATTTTGTATTTTTTCAGTGTATTAACTTGTTTTTGTAACTTGATACAAAAATTAACAGGAAGTTGAAGTCAAATTGTAAAATTTTTGTGGCCTAGTGCACTTCTTTTAAAATGTAGGTACGTATATAATAAAAATTTAATAGTAATTTTGTTGACATCGGGTATTTTATATTTTATCTAATTAAATATAAAATAATAATTAATCGTAGTGAAATTGCAAATAAATTTAATTTTTTTAATATTCAGAAAAAGAGTATACTACAACGCAAATTATTTTAAAAATATGGGCAAACCACCGATAAGCACGCCATTTTAAATATTTTTAACAGACCTGCTATAAAATTATCGTGTAACCAATGAAATGCAGTGTTTTAATTAAGTAAAGAAAATAGCTAGTCATGCCAAAGAGTTATTATTAACTTTAGCTTCACGGCTATCAAAATGGCCCATAAATTTATATATTACCCTAAACTTCGTCGTCAATTTAAATTAAAAATATATATCGAGCTTTTCTTAAACTCCAAGAAAAACATTTAATTTTAATTTAAGATATCTTAAATTACATTAAATATTGGACAGCATAAATATCATTTGAAAAGCTCTTATTTAAACAAAATAACAGATGCATATGCAATGCAATTGTTGTGTTGCCAGATATTTAATTTTTACTAATACAATAAAATATTGGCTCGATACATTGTTACAAGATGGGAATTACTAAATTTTTATTAATTTTTTCCATTTTTTTAAGGTTTTAATTTTGTAAATATCTTAAAACACAATAAATTTTTTTGTAAATATTGTGTAATAGTACAGGAAATGAGGCATTTTGGTTAGGAATTTTTTTGTCCTGCATGGATTTATCTAAAATTTTTACAGAAGGTAGGGAATAGCACAAGGATCAAAGTTTATAATATGCCGAGGTGTGCTGTTATCCTGGGGTTGGTTGCTACCCTATCTTGGGGGTGAAATTTTTTTTATTACATTTTACTACAGAAATCGATAAAGAAAGTAATTTTAAATAAAAAATGCTGTATTATTTTTTTTTGGAAAACTAATATTTTTCGAGTTATTCGCGATTGAAAGTAAAAGTTTTCCGATGAAAAAATCGACGTTTTTAATGGGTTTTTTACGAATAACTCTATAAATATGCATTTTATCAAAAAAACTGTTCAAAGCAAAATTTTACCTTATAAAAAAAAAACTAGAAAAAAATGTTATTTTATAATTTCTCTACAACCAATACAGACCGAGTTACGGCTTGTTAATGGTTAGCTTTTGTTTGTCAAATGCTGAATTTGAAAGATTCAAAGTCAAATGGCGTGAAAAGTTTGCATTTTTCAAGGAAAACACATAGGGTCTTTTTTAAAGTATGTAATAAGACCTTTCTTTTAAAAACAAAAAAAAAAGAGTTTTTATCGTGAAAATTGAGCGAGTTATGATAAAAATAAGGTCGGTCCCTACTTTTTTCTACGAAAAGATTATTAAAAACAATCCCCTAATTCCTTTCTTAATTAAAATAGATCTAAACCCTTCCGCGATTCTTTTTATATATGTATTAATAATACATCCTAAAAGTTTAACCAAACTAAAATGCTTTATTTTAAAAAAATTGAAGCTTAAAGTGAAAAACGATTTTCCGCAATTTCGTAAAAATAGCTATTTTCTTCAAAATAACTCCAACAATACTGGAGATACAAAACAAATGCTGGAGTACCGAATTATAGCTTTTTGATAACAAAGACTTTTCATTACATAGATTTTTCGGTACAATAAATATTTGGCCAGATATGGCCGTTTAAACCTCACTCTATTTACGAGCGAGCACCACCTTATTCTAGCCCTTTAAACTCATCCCATTTTAAAACTAAGGGATCAAAAAGGATTTAATTTACATAGCCTTGCAGCTCTTAAAAAAACCCTACAAAATTATTAAAAAAAAATTTATCATTAAAACTAAAGTAGCTATGTTTAAAAAACCAATCAACTTTTTTTCGAAA
Organism: Listronotus oregonensis; assembly: GCA_019359885.1. Lineage (NCBI taxonomy): Eukaryota > Metazoa > Arthropoda > Insecta > Coleoptera > Curculionidae > Listronotus > Listronotus oregonensis. Next base: position 32,804 of record JAHBCN010004320.1, on the reverse strand, counting down.
AATTCAAATATCCCACTTCTGAGCATAATATTCTATAAAACCGGTATACTTTATACTTTAACCGGTATAATTTTTGTATGTAATTCTACTTTTTTTTCCCTTTTATATCTGTTATATTGGTTTATAAGAATTGCAATGTTGTAAGGAGTTGTTTTTAAGGATTGAAAATTTGTAAAAGAATGAAATTGGTAATATTTCAGGCAGTAATATTTAATTATTAAATCTGTCAAGCTATTAATTTTTTGGGAATAAATCTTTTTTTTATTAAGCTATAATAAGGGTTGATTTATAAGGGTCAAAAAGTTGCGAAATGAAATGAGTACATATTTTAAGTGACAACATTCTACAAATAAATCAATATGGTAGATTAATCATTTTTTTAGGGTAAATATATATTTTTTTACTTTAAGCTCAATAAGGGTTCATTTTTAGGGTTGAAAAATTTTAAAATTATATTCCAAAGCATAAAACAATCATTAATTAACTAATCCAAACCAACTTTTACGTATCTTAAGGTTTAAAATGTTATTCTATAAGTTTTGACAATAAAAGGTAGTTTTACCCTTAAAAAACAAACAGCGCACATCACCTCGAAATAAAATTTGAAGTAGAGGGTTAGAAACGCCTAATTTTAAATTTTTATGCAAATCGATGCAGGACAAAAAAATTGCGAGGTTTTGGCATTTTTTAGCTTTATTTCTACTATAATTATGTATTATCAAATGGTTTTAATTTGTCAAAAAAAATTGTAAATCTCATATGGGGTGGTTATTTAAAGGTTAACATAAATATGGAACACTCGAAATACCTCCCACACCGTTTATCCAATTTTTATGAAACTATGTACTACGTAATTTCGAACCCATGAGGGTTCGAAATTACGCCGGATCGAATGATAGCGTCGTTGCCAAGTTTACCGTTTTTCTGAAATCGAATGGAACTTCGTTCATTTTTGAGTTCTGCTTAAAATTGTGTATACTTTTTGTATAAAGTATTTTTTCTAACGATAACAGTTTCTGAAAGAATCAAGATTAAAGTAATACTTAATGTATTTTACCTACAAATACAAGAATAAACAATACAGGAGGAAATAACTTAACAACAATAAACAAAACAAAATTAAATCAGATGCTTAAAATGTTGCCCATTTACTTCCTGGTAATAAGCTAAGTTGTGCGTAAAAGCATGTAAAACATTTAGAAGGCTGCCCGTTTCCTCCATTCTCCTACATTCTGCTGCTATCCTTAACTTTAAATTATCAAGGTCAGTGGGCTTGGTTTTGAAAACGACATTTTTTAGGTGGCCCCACAAGAAATAATCGAGGGGCGACAAATCCGGAGACCGAGCTGGCCACTCGATTGTGCCCCTACGTCCAATCCATCTTCCAAAAAAAAAAACATTATTTAGATACTGCCGAACATTACGGGCCTAGTGAGGTGGGGCTCCATCCTGCTGAAACCATATTTGGTCACTTGGTGCTTGATTATTGCCTAAAATATCATTTTAAAATAATAAAAAAAACTAAAGTATTACTTTTTTTACTAATGGGAAAGTTTGTCGGACGAGCCGTAGGCGAGTGTAGTAGTAAAAAATTGAAATTAACCAACTTACGATTATTTGGAAATAGTTGCACAAGAGCCGGAACAATTTCATTTCTTAAAAGCTGCAGGTATCTTTCCCCATTTGTCTCTTCCATAAAGAATGTGCCAATTATTCTTCGACCTATTATACCAGCCCAAACATTTACTTTTCGAGGGAACTGGGTGTGATTTTCGCGTTTCCAGTGAGGGATTTTCCTGGCCCAATAACGACAATAATGTCTATTAACAGTTCCATTTAAAAAAAAGGTTGATTCGTCAGAGAAGACTATCTGGGGGACAAAATCTGAATTAGCGTTGCAGCGCTCCATCATAATTTCACAAAATTGCAAGCGTTTGTCATAGTCGTCTTCTGAGAGCTCTTGTACCAGTCTTATTTTGTAGGGATGAAACTTTTTGGTTTTTAGCAGGCGGTCTACTGACATATGGGAAATGTGATTTTCTTCTCCCAGTATTCTGATAGAAAGGTGGGGATTTTCCTCTAAACTCAACAACACGTTCAGAGCCTTATCACTATCTGTTGAACTTTTAGGTCGGCCAGAGTGTGCAGCTTCTTATACGTATCCAGATTCACGGAATTTTTTAAAAACTTTGCTTACAGTAGATCTTGTTAACGGATTTCTGTCAGGATATTTGTCATTAAAAATATTACAAACTTCTTGTTGTGTTCTCAATCTGTCCCCATAACCCAGTATTATTAAAATTTCGATTCTTTGGGTTTCAGTTAAATGATCCATTTTGTGTAAATAATTTGTGTAAAAATATTGACAATATCAGATATTCCAGGTAAGCTTACATGTGCAGGTATTTGTAGGTAAAACATATTAAGTATTACTTTAATCTTAACTTTTTCAGAAACTGTTATCGTTTGAAAAAAATACTTTTTACAAAAAGTATACACAATTTCAAGCAGAACTTAAAAACTAAATTAAATACAGGGTGTTTCGTTTAAAAAAATATGTTTCATTCGATTTCAGAAAAACGGTAAACTTGGCAACGACGCGGAGCTCACCATTTGATCGGGCGTAACTCCGAACCTATAAGTACATAGTTTCATAAAAATTAAATAAACGGTGTGGGATGTATCTCGAGCGTTCCTTACTTATGTTACACTCTGTATAGTGATGGAAAATTTCGGGAAATATTATGTTTGGAAATATTTCCGGAAATATATCAAGAAACTTTAGAAATATATGAAAATATTGGAAATATAGATATAGACACTACAAAACTTAAAAAACTAAACATTTAACGAAAGTTTATTATAGGTATTATCATAAATGGTCGGATTCGGCCGGATATTTTGAAAAATGAGTTAAATTCTTGAAGTATGGCAAAAAATATCTGGCTTAAAATCTAAGTACGAATGGTATTTGGTAAGACAATTGCGCAAATGAAACAAAGTTAAAAGCAAAATAATGATTAATTAACAATATAAATTACAGTCGCTACTGAGGTAACAATGGACGACACGTATATCTGTAAACATATCAATTTTTTTAGCCAGTAACTTTTTCACTTTTATCCGATAGCAAATTTTGATTTTTGACATTTTAAATGGGGTTATTTATACATGACTGGAATTGTCATCCAAAAGTTAAAACGCAAAAACCAATATTATAAATAGAAATATAAGTTAAAAAAAATACGAAGAAAACAGTGAAATATCTAAAAAAGTAATTATATTTACACACAACGACGAGACACAAGTTGTGCAACTTGATCAATAGGCATACCTTCATCAATATCATCCACACCTTGAATATTGTATTCAGCATCAATTCCTTCTTCATGGGAGTGCAATTAAACTTCTTATAAAGTAAGCAATAGCCAACAAGCAATAATGGGTGAATCCCCAAGATCAAGATTTTATTATTTTTAACTATATAATTTTTCGAAAATTATTTTTCTATTGTGAAATTTGTACTGCACAAAAGTATAAGAAATATATAGAAATCTTTGTTTTGGTAATTTAAAACGCATTTTAATTTTTTTCTTTGTTATTTTTTAAATTTCTAATATTTTCAATATTTCCGAGACACGTGCCAACATGCCATTGCTGGGCACGAACAGAGTGTGAGTTCTGCCGATTCATCCCCCTCCATGCACATGCGGCACTCGGCGTCTTCCGCTAGGCCGATCTTGTGCATGTGGTATTTCAATCTGCAGTGTCCTGTGTACAGTCCCACTAGAGTTTTAAGGTGTACCCTTGATTGCTCCAGTAGTTTGACAGTACATTGTTAGTTCGGTGGGCTAATAAAGGCCTTCGAGTGTTTGAGACCCGGAGGTCCATGCCAGTATCGAAGATTTTCTCTTTGTGTCCAAACTGATATGAACTGCTGGGCCATTCCTTAAGATATACCGATGTCCGGTTCCGGCCCTGTAAATTTTGTTTCCGCTCCAGTTTTGGCAAGGAGGTCTCCGGATTCTTTACCCTCTAGACCGGTGTGTCCAGGTATCCACAGTAGTGTAGAGTGCCCAGGCTGAAGGAAAACTCTGCCCTCGGCCTCTGTCCATATATTCCAGCTCCAACACCGTCCTTGGTTTTGGAGCCATCGGTGTACCAACAGATGTCAGCCCGGAGCAGGTCGGTCGTTTTTCGACTTCAGTCCACCCTTTGTGGGCGCGCCTGCGGTTTGTTACTGACCGCTTGATAGAGTCTGTAGGTTGCCCACCTTGCCTCTCTCTCCAAGTAAGCATGCAGAGGGGGTAGTTCTAGGAGGGCTTCCATAGCCGCCGTGTGTCGAGCGCAGCGGCCTGTCTCTGTAGGCTAGATAGCTTTGCTTGGGTCAGCAGCTGCTGCCCCTTGCGCCACCATGCCACAGAGCCATACGTGATCATTGGTCTTATGACTGTCATGTAGAGCCAGTACATCTGTTTTGGTTGCATGCCCCAGGATTTGCCACAGATCCTGCGGCATGTCCAGAAAGATGGGGTCGCCTTACGGGTGACTTTTTCTAGATGTGAATTCCAGCTAAGAGTGCTATCTGGGATCAACCCCAGATATTTTGCTTCTTTTGCAAATGGTATTGTTTCACCTTGCAGAGTTGGTGGTCTCAAGTTAACCAGGTTTCTCTTTCGGGTGAAGAGGACAATAACCATTTTTTGAGGGTTTATTGTCATTTTTTCCCTTTGACACCAGCTTTGTGTGGTGTTTAGTACTTCTTGAAGGATGTTTGAAATCATCTCATCAGAGTTTTCTTTAATTAGGATGACTAGATCATCTGCAGATCGATCTCCCAGAGAAAGAGTATGGCCAGCAGGTCATCCACCAGGAGCGACCACAGCAGGGGGGATAGAACCCCCTCCCTGCGGGCACCCCCTGGCGGCTCTAAATCTGATCATCTCCCCCTGCATGTGGGTAATTATGTTTCTGTTTTCTACCTCACCAGGTTGTTGAGGGCTAATTCTGTTGATTTACCCGTCTCATATGCATACTGGTGTGTGTTAAAGGGGTGAACCTTAAGTGGGCCATCTAGTATTTTTTTCAGACTTTTCAACAGAAAGGAGGTTAAATTATTGGTCTTAGCGACTTGAGTATATATATATAATATATATATATATATATATATATATATATATATATATATATATATATATATATATATATATATATATATATATATATATATATATATATATATATATATATATATATATATATATATATATATATATATATATATATATATATTACCTTAGTCGCCGACCAGCTAGTCGGTATGTAATTCCACACTTGGCTAACTGTAAAAAGTCTTATTAGAAAGGGTAGCATCACTTCCAGACCGACTTGTAACAGTGCCGGAAAGATGCCATCTTCACCCGGCGATTTATAGGGGAGGAATGAGCCCACAGCACCCCGTATCGCTTGTGCTGTTATTATCTTGTTAGAAGTCAGCCATTAATCGGCCAACAGGGAGATTTTTGGCTGCCTATCCAGTGTTATACTTCCTGGGAAGTGAGTTTTTGCTAAAAGCTCCAACGTCTGTCTTTTAGATTCGGTAAAAAAGCCGTCTGGTCTTTCCAGTGATCCTAACTCCTGAACCGGTTCTCTAGAGAGAATCCTATGAATTCTAATGCTGAGATACCTTCACAGAACCTTTCCCAGGATTTTTTTTTGCTTTTCTGATTTGCTTGTTGTAGTGTGTTAGGGCGGTATTATATGCCTCCCATTCGCTTACTACTTTTGCCCGATTGAATAGCCGACGGACGTCTTTTCTCAGCGTATTCAGGTTTTTGTTCCACTAGGGGGTGTTTCTATTGTCTTCTTTCCATTTAAGTGGAGAGTTTTCGTGATAGGATGAGATAATTGCGGTTCTCAACTGTTCCGCAACCACCTCTATCTGATGGCGATTGTTTATTATGGTAAGACAGGACCCGTCCCTACCCAGGCTCCTTGAGTCTCTATACTGTATCACAGGTCTGGGCCCCGTTTCGATATCAAACCGAATGTGTCTATGATCCGAACAAGATGGTTCGGAAGATACCTTCCAATTAGTTATTTTATTACTTAGGAAGGTTGAGCTAATTGTTAGGTCTAGTACTTCTTTTCTATTACGAGTTACAAAAGTTGATGGGAAGAAAGTCACAAACTCAATGGGTCCCAAGATAAGGCCCTCCGAAGTTGGTAGAATGGGGTATCGGCTTTGCTAGTAACCGACTTGGGCATTTTCTCTATTTCGAAAAGTCATTTTGGTTAAAATGGCTAAATCTGCGATATGTTACGTATCTCAGCATTTGGAATAAATGTCTTATAAGACACAAAGCTCTAAGCTCAATAGGTTCTAAAATAAGGTAGAGTGATCCACCTGGGCACAACTACAACTCGCAGTTGTGCACAGGAGGGTTAATAAATACCTTATTTTAGAACCAATTGAGTTTACAGCTTTGTGCCTGATAAGACATTTATTCGGGATGCCAGGACACATAACATATTGCAAATTCAGCCGCCCCGACGCTATTAGGTTTTGAAGGCTAGGAAGTCTTCAATTTTCGTACTACTTTCTCCATCCTTCCCCAAACGAAACCCAAGGTGTCAGGCGTACCGTGCCGAGGGTTGAATGACTACCCGTTAGTTAGACGCGAACGGCGTCCTGCAAGAACCTGGCGACACTTGCATGTAGAAGCCTTAGCATGGTAAGGGCGCACTTTCATGCCGGACAGTTTACTTTGACCCTACTCGTGGTAATCAAATAGAATTCGAAAGAACATACATGAAAGTGACCTGAAAACGACTTAAGTAGTGAGAATGGCTTTAACCCCTTTAAAAGAAGGGAATTTATTCAAGAAATCAACCTAGGATAAGAAACTTTTTGCTCGGTGTAAAAGAACAAATACTTCACAGTTATGAATGAACAGAGACCTTAGTGCTATAGTACCTACCCTGAATAACAATGATAACGATATCGGTAATAAAAAACACATTTTAAAAACAATTCTGGAAGACATTTATGAAGAAATAGATAAATTGGACAAGGTAATAAAAGAAATGTACAAACCAAAACAAGAGATAAAAGAAACAGCTAGCCGATTGGTTTCATGGTTTACCAAATAAGGCCAACGATGCAAAGGAAAACCAGTTATAGTGTAATGAAAACCAACAACTACTAAGGCAAATTGAAGATATTAAACTAAAACACCCAACAGACTTAGAGAAGTGTATGCAGAATACAGAAACGATAAAATGCGAGGCAGACAACAACGGGAGCATGACTTATTAGTATAGAGGCATCTACTATCCACAAAAGAACCTCAGGAGGAGGCTAAAAACAGGATTATGTTTCAGACCTTAAAACTGCTCAAAGAGTGTATGCTACAACAGAATAATACCAAATTGACAGTACTAGAGTTCGATGGAATAGAAGAGCTAGTATTCACACGAATAACTGAATACCTATTCGCAGATACAAATATTCATATTACCATGTTTAAACAAAAAGAAGAAGGCAAGAAACAACAATGGGGAAAACAATTAAAACTCCTTCGAGCAAGGAAAAATACAAAAAAAGAATACGGCTCTTGTAGACCTTTTAAAATAGACAGACAAACAGTAAGGCCAAGTTAAATTGAAGTAGATATTAAACATATATAACCAAAATAAGAAACGGAGATTAACTGCTGACCATCTAAAGTTGTACCCACAAGGCAGACGTATTAAAAAGGGAAATCAAAGAAAAGATGCCTGAAGCTACGACATCGCTTTTGAAAAATAAAAAAGTTATCCACACAAAGGTATGGGCGAGGTGACCATAGTGGAAGAAATAGGAGATACTCTTTCCATATCAGTTTCAGTTAAGCTCGAGAGTCTTGACACAAAAGCATTGCGACCGGACAATGGAAAAAACAGAATATGACCCTAATAATGTCTAAAGCAAACGCTTAAAACTGACCAATCTGCAAAGAATCAAAATCGGATGGACAAATTGTAAAATCCTTAAAAGAGAATAGAAAGTTAGATGCTTTAAATGTTGGGATTATGGGCATATCAAAGACCAGTGCAAAAATCCTGAAAGAGTACATCTCTGTTTAAAGTGCTGTAAGGACGATTATAAGGCAAGTACATGCAAAAACAACCCATATTGTGTGCACTACAAAATTAAAGGGCTTCAGGCGAGGAGTCCAAAATGTGCTTACAATAAAAGAAAGTCGGATAATTTGCAAGGTAAGCAGCGACCACTATAAGACTACTACAAATCAAGCCTAACCGAAGTGAGGTCGCCCAGTCCTCGACATAGCATTGGCAACTGTCAGTGATATAGCAGCTGAAACAGTAATTGTAAGCAAACCAAATCTTAGTATCTCATAAAACCAGAAAATACTGGTTTTACGACGAAGAAGTAGTCACCGTCATTGATTGCGACATCACAATAAAAAAGGATGTGGTTTTGAATTTACATAAATAACAACCACTGAATTGTCGCAAAGTTTTCTATTAGACAAGTCCACATAATTTCTGTAACATCGATGAGAATGCTTATTTTGCGTTTTATTTAGGAAGTTATTAAAACACTTTTCCCAGAAATGGCCTTGCACGTCCCACTTTCAAGTACCTGCTTCTCTTTTATATAATGCGATTTTTGAAATCATTTTTACCTGCCTTAGGACCGGACAGTACAACAAGGGCGCAGAGGGGTTATTTTCACAGTATTGTACAAACCTTTAAGAGTTTTATTGTTTTCTGCAGTTTAGTTGGTTACTGTCTCGTTCACAGTACAGTCAAGTGTTTAAGTTAATTTTAATATAAAATGTCGTCGATGTTGCAAAAATCCAGCCGATAAGTTTTGGTATACTCGTATATGTGGACGATTTATTATAAAGTCCCAAGCTCAATATATATTTAAGGAAGTCAAAAAAACCTGTTTTTTATATTTTAAGTGTCAAATTGGGGATCAAGATAAAAGTTGGGATCCTCATGTTTGTTGTGTGAGTTGTCACCTAAATTTAATGCAGTGGATGTATCGCAAGAAAAATTTTATGCTGTTTGCTACCTTTGCATCACTAAAACAGAAGGAATTTCAAAAAAGCATAGAGACAAAATAGAGTATCCAAATTTACTTTCTGCGCTAAGGCCAGTTCTTTATTGGCAGGAACTACCGGTACCGATAGCGCCTTTAAACCTGAACATCGTGTTTCCCAGTGATTCTAATTTTTTATCAGAATCTGATCCACAACTTTCTGAGAACACCAGTTGTGACCCAACATTTTTACCAACTACCAGTGAACCTCACTTAATAACTTAGAATGAATTAAACGACTTGGTACGTGACCTAGGATTGTCAAAACAAAAATCGGAACTTTTTGGTTCCAGGCTTCAACAGTGGAACTTGTTAGATAAAAAAGCAAGTGTTTCACTTTACCGAAAACGGAATGTAACATTATCAAGTTTTTTTAATGGAAGGGTCGCTATGTGTCTGTTGTGATATTGATGGCTTAATGAATGAGAGTAATATGGAACATGATCCTAGCGAGTGGCGTTTATTCATAGATTCGTCAAAATACAGCCTTAGAGCAGTCCTGCTTTATAATGGAAACAAAAAACCATCTATTAATATAGCCCCATCAGTGACAATGAAAGAAACCTATGACAACTTAGCAACCTTATTAAATCGTGTTAAATATAAACAGTATCAGTGAGATATCTGTGGAGATTTAAAAGTCATAGGTATCTTGGTAGACTTCAAGAGGGTTTTATAAAGTATTGCTGTTTTTTGTGTCTGTAAGGCAGTAAGGCAACAAATGAATACTACAGTTAAAATTATTGGCCTCATAAAATTTCTTTTGAACCTGATACTTCGAACATTAAGTATGCCCCCCTTGTTAACCCAAAAAAGGTGCTGCAACCACCTATCCATGGCCATTAGCCACCTTGGCTAATAAAAAACTTTGTCAAAGCCGTGGACAAAAAAGGTAGTGGTTTTCAGTACCTAAAAGAAATATTTTTTCAACTAAGTGACGCAAAATTTAAAGAACGCATATTTATTGGACCTCAGAACAATTAAATGAAAAGTAATTGGAAGCTTGGATGTGTTTTGTACGTGTAGATAGGAAAAGGATTTTTGGGAAACAAAAAAGATAAAGACTATAAAAGCCTCATAGATGAACTGTTGCAAAACTAATAAATTACTAGGGTGTCTATGTCTCTAAAAATACATTTTTTGCACCCCCATTTGAATATTTCCCAGAAAATTTGGGTTCAGTAAGCGACGAACAAGAAAAGAGGTTTCACCAGGACATCAGGACGATGGAAACAAGATACCAGGGATGCTGGAACCCATCTATGTTAGGCGATTACTGTCAGTTTTTAAAAAGGGATGTACGATGCTACAGGATACAAAAGGAAAATGTGAACGTTTTTGTCGCTGTATCATATCTCGTGCAATATATTTTTTAGTCACATAACAATCAATCCTCAGTAATGTTTTTGCATAGATTCTACATGTCATGTTTTATATGTTTATATTAAATAAATATATTGGATTATAAAAATATGCCGTCTCCTCTTTTTTCTTCTTATAACAAAAAAAAACTGTACGTGTTACAGTAAATAGCCTATTATTTTCGAATTAAGGACTCTAAACACTTCAAACAACCCTATTTTCGTCAATGTTTACAAAAATTTAAATTGGTTGACTTGTGTTATTGTTTTTTATTTCCATAATAGACGATTTATCAATTAAGAGCTAAAGTGAATCAGGTAAAGAAAATAACAAGTCTTTTTAAATTTTTTAAATAAATTTTAGTGGTTAAGCTTCCCCAGTGGTCTATAAGTTTATTGATTAGCCCTCCTTAACAATTTATACCGCCATAAAAATTTTAACTTGATCAACTTCATATATTATGCCGTTATGTTCAAGTATGTAATTTTCTATACTTACACACCCACTTCTCTCGTATACACTTTATTCCAAAACCAGAATATAAACATTATTAAAGATACATTATGCATCCTTATCAAAAAACTTTATCTTTTTCATATTTTTTAACAAAATGGGTAATTGTTGAAAATTGTAGATTTTAAGCTTAGTTCTTTAGATTCGAAATCTACTATTTTCTAAGTAAATAAGCTTTGCGTATCTTTTGGAAATTTTGTCAGTCTTTTATAACAACCTTTTTAATAATAGGTATCTATTTATGGATTTTCCTGGACCCGCAATAATTTCCAAAAATATTGTTTTTGTGATGGCATACAGTTTTGACCATTTTGGGTCATCGTTACTTTTCTTAGTTGGCAAAAAAAGTTAATAGTGGTTTTAAAAGTTTTTGTGATATTTATTAGGACTTTAATCTGTTTTTAAAATCTATTTGGTAACACGTCTAAGTTTTAAAATTTCAAGTCTTTAAGAAAATCAAAAATTATTAAAAAAGAATGGGCACGAAGATGAAAGCATCCAATCATTTATACAAACAAACCTTAGCTAAGTTTTTAAATGTCCTCAATTTCCTCTTTTACATCTATAATAGATCTTTTATTTATAACTAGCTTTTTTCCCGCGGCTTTGTACGCGTGGACTACACGCGATTTTGGCTGTTGTTGTTTTTTCCCTTCTCACGCATCTGTCCCTCTTTCCACTCCGTTGTATCATATCAAAGATAATACTACTACGGATAGATGGTTCATTTAAATGGGGCGCTTTGAATCAGTTCGGAGATATCAATGCTTCCGTAAATGCGAATAAAATTAAGACGGTAACCCCTGCCCCAGCCACTACCTCCTCCACTCCCAAGGCCGACCAGCAGATTTTGATATCGTCGGTCACGTGACAAACCTAGTCCAAACAAACGCACCTATAGATACGTAAACGGGCTAAAAAACATTTTTTTGAGGCATTTTGGATATTTTTGAAACTATGAGAATTAAAAGGAAGTACCTTATTTTATAACATTTTGTAAGCTATCGAATAATAAGAAATCGTCCGCCCGTGCTGAAAGCTCGTTCGGTAAAATTTTACTTTACGGACACCACGCCGATTTTCATGAATTTTTGCATACGGGGGTTTTTTGGGGCGCTGATCACGAATCTAAAATTAGTTTTCTCCGGCAACCTCTGGTTTTTGAGTTATAAGGCCTCCAAGTGAACTAACCTCAAAATTCTCCCTTCTTGAAACTGATTACCAACAAATGGGAACATACACTAATTAGGCACTTATATATTAAACAAATACACTGAAATTTACAATAATTTATTGTCTATTTTAAGTAAAAATTATCTTAAATAAATCCACTTTTCTGTACCTTGTAAGAAGATATGTGATGTATAACTGGTTGCCTGATTATAATTAAGTTGTCAAGATATAAAAAACTGGATTTATTTTAGGTGTTTTTTACTAAAAATAAGCAATAAACTTTTGTAAATTTTAGTGTATTCGTTTAATATATAAGTGCCCAATCAGTGTATGTTCCATTTTCGTGGTAATCAGTTTCAAGAAGGAGGAATTTTGGAAAAATGTTCATTTTGAGGTTAGTCCACTTGGAGGCCTCAAAACTCAAAAACCAGAGGTTGCCGGAAAAAACTAAGGCTACGGTGAACTTTAGCTCCATTGCTAAATAGCAATATTTTAATATAATTTTTGTTTTCACATATTTGTTACACCATAATAAAACACATAGGGTCTGAAAAAACGAAATTTTCACTCACATTATCACAAAATAAAATAATTTCTTTATTTCCCGTATAAAATATGCTGAGTAATATGGCGGACTAACATGAAAAAGAGTGAGAAAGAATACACTAAAAAGACATTTTTGTTGACGGTTGCGTCCTTCAATAAGCAATGTTTCCAGATGTTTTCTAATAATTTGTTATTATTGAAGGTTGTTTTTTCCCATTTACCAGAAATGAATTTTTTTCTATAGAAACAACAAATCAGAACCCAACAACAACTTTCAAACTATTACCTAGTTTTGGTTAGTTTTTGGTTAGTTGTCGTTAGGTTTTCCTCATTAAATTGTAAAATTTCTTTATCATAAATGCGCCGTCGAACAATTTTTTTTTGATCCGACAACGTCGCAAATTCTGGCCTTTTACTTAACCTAAAAATATAGTATTTTTTCGACTTTTAATTTCATTTTTCTCTGCAAAAATGCATTTTTTCGGATTTTTTCTTTTGGAAATTTACTAAACAAATTGTGTTCTTTTTATCTGTAATATTTATTTTTTTCAAATCGAATGGAGCTAAACTACACCGGACCCAAAACTAATTTTAGATTCGTGATCAGCGCCCCAAAAAACCCCCGTATGCAAAAATTCATGAAAATCGGCGTGGTGTCCGTAAAGTAAAATTTTACCAGAAAAATAAAATATGCCTACTTTAAAAAGGATAAAACCTATCAAAAAACATACATAAAATGTAATATACATAAAATGTAATATGTTTTCCTTATTACAATTTAAAAAGTTTATTTATTTACCTACAATATCCTTTTTCTTCCCAACATCTTCCCAATATAGTTTTTTTCTTTAAATTATTACCTTGTAGTTTAACTTTCTATTATAACAATAAAATTCCACATTTTTATCATTTTTGTCCACTTTTATTAACACCGCTTATCTTGTTTAAATCCACTAGCCGCTTCTTGCTCCGCACACTTGTGGAAGAGGTTCAATAATTAGCTGTACGTATTACAAAACCTTTCACTTAAAATTTCTCATCACAAATAGCCACTAAACTTAGGTAAGTTTTGTTGTACTTTGGATATTTTTTGTATGATTTTAAACACTTTTGCACTATTTTTACAATTTACACCTACTTTATTTTTACCCATAATTAATTGATTTAAGCATACACGAGAATTTTTTGGTCATTTCAGGGGTTTTTTTCGTATTTTGTGGGGGTTTTTTTTATATAAACAAAAAAAAAATCAAAACGAAAATAAAAACAACAAATTTGGTTACCTTAACAATCAGATACGGTTTGGTTTGTTTTGCCTAGGTTTGTCACGTGATTATTACGCTTGACGGCCTGCTCAAGTAAAGGAGGTAGTGCCCCAGCGAAACGAAGTACGAAACCATGTGCGACGTTGCCAATGTCTGTCGCTTGTACCTTATTCGGAATACGAAGTAGCGAAAGCGGGCGGCTAAACGGGTTGTGTATTTTCTAGTCGCGTTTCATCACGCCAATAGTAAAAGCCTGCCGGCAACACGGTTTAACTTTCGTTCAAGGATTGAAATGCACAGCGCGAAAATCTCTCGATGGACATCGGCTCGCGTTAGCCAAAGTCCATGAGGGGTATCAAAAATATAGCATTGAATGGTTTATCTTATTCGTAGTAGTATTATCTTTGATCATATCTCATCACACTCCCCGCGCTCCAACTTTCGTCACACACTTCGCGACGTAGCGTCTTGTCTTGTCTTGCGATTAAGCATTTTTATTTTAACGTATTTTATTTATTATTATTCTCTAATAAAAATAAATGTAAATTAGTTGTATTACTCATACAACTTTTATCCGCCCTTTTAACATCTCGGGGAATGAGGGTTCAAAAATACTACCGCTTTCTATTTTTTTAAGTAATTAGAATAACTACCAACTACCATATCTACAACTTCGAAAATCAGAATTTTTCTATGCAAACTTCTGTTCTGATTCCCCACCCCTCCTAAGGAATGTAATTTCAAAAATATTAAAACAGACCATTTTTAATCATAACACAGGCACACAAAAAAAAAGTTCTGAACCAGATATGTGAAGTACCTTCCGGTATGTTGTTCGGTGCGCTAAAAACGAATCTGAAGTCAGAATTTATCCATCACTCTTAAATTTTGCCCCAGCAACCCCCCAGCACCCCTCCGAAGGGTCAAAATTTTATTCATTTGGAAAATATATAACAAAAATATCTCACAATACGTTTTTTGGTGTACTAAAAACGAATATAAAGTTAGAATTTACCCATAACTCTTGAATTTAACCCTAGCAACCCCTAGCATCATCCAGAAACCACCCTTAGGTTAAAAATTTTATTGAAAGAATTAAAATAAATATCAGACAACACGTTTCTTGGTCTGCTAAAAATTAACATAAAGTCAGAATCACCCTTACATTTTGCCCCAGAGACACCCAGCACCCCCATCCCAAAGGGTCAACATTTTATTCATTTGGAAAGGATAGAATAAATATCTGACAATACGTTTTTTGGCGTGCTAAAAACGAATATAAAGTTAGAATTAACCAATCACCCTTAGATTTTGCCCCAGAAACCCCCCACCCCCCATCCCAAGCGGTCAAAATTTTATTCATTTGGAAAAGGTATAATAAATATCTGAGAATACGTTTTTGGCGTGTCGAAAACGAATATGAAGTTAGAATTTACCCATCACCCTTAGATTTTGCCCCAGCAACCCCCCAAAAGTCTTTATTCTTGTTTTTAGCACACCCAAAATTATATTTTCAGATATTTATTTCAATTCTTCTAGCAAAATAACATTTTTGCATCAAGGGTGGTTGCTAGGTAATACTGGGGGTTACTAGGGTTAAATTCAAGGGTTATGTGTAAATTTTAACTTCATAATTGTTTTTAGCACACCAAAAAAGTATTGTCAGATATTTTTTATATCTTTTCCAAGTGAATAAAATTTTGACCCTTTGAGGGGGGAGGGTGCTGGGGGTTTGTTGGGGCAAAATCTAAGGGTGATGAGTAAATTATAACTTGATATTCGTTTTCAGTACACCAAACAACGTATTAGCCGATATTTATTAAAACTATTCTAAGTGAATAAAGTTTTACCCATTAAGGAGGGGGAGTTGCTGGAGCAAAATGTAAGGGTGATGGGTAAATTCTGACTTTATGTTTATCTTTAGCACACCAAGAAACGTATTGTCAGATATTTATTTTAATTCTTCTAATAAAATAACATTTTTGCCCTTAGGGTGGTTTCTGGGTGATGCTAGGAGTTGCTGGGGGTTGTTAGGGTTAAATTCAAGGGTTATGGGTAAATTCTAACTTCATATTCGTTTTTACAACATCAAAAAACGTATTGTCAGATATTAATTATATCTTTTCCAAATGAATAAAATTTTGACCCTTCGGGGGATGCTGGGGGATTGCTGGGGCAAAATCTAAGGGTGATGGGTAAATTCCGACTTCGGATTCGTTTTTAGCGCACCGAAAAACATACCGGAAGGTACTTCACATATCTGGTTCAGAATTTTTTTTGTGTGCCTGTGTAATCAATAGCCTATATGCCAATTTTAATACTTTTAAGGCCACAAATGACAAAGTTCCATACGAACTTTCCCTCCCTTTTTTTTTTTTTTTGAAAACAAGTTTTTTAAGATTCTTTTCTAACTGACTTTGATTTTTCAATGCAAATTTTCATACTCACTTTCACCACCAAGGAATGCAATTCCAAAGATGTTAAAACGGATCACTTCTAAACCAAGCAATGACAAAGTTCCATAAAAAATTTTACTTTCCCCCCAGTCTACCTCCTTAGAAGAGCGGAGGGAGCTTTTTCCTATTTTAACCCTCAAGGGGATGTAATTCTGAAATGTTAAAACAAATTATTTTTAATCACAATTATATCAATTTTTAAACTTTTAAGTCCAGAAATAGAAAAGTTCAATACAAATTTTCACCTTTCATTTTCTCCCCTTTAGTGAGAAGTTTCTTAAAATCCTCTCTTAGGTGACGTCTCCTACTTATATGTTAACTTATACCAAATTTCATTTTTTTAAATTGGTAAATATGGAGGTGGTAGTTAGGCTTCCGATTGCCTAGAAAAAAGAAGACGTTAGTTAAAAAAGAATTTTAGAAAACTTTTCCTTAAAAGGGTGGAAAGGGGAATAAACCATTGTATGTTTTTTTTTTTGGCTCCATTAACTACGAGGCCTTTAGCAGTAGGTACAATGATTTGTAAACAATACTTAATATTACTTAAATAGTTCAATAACTTAATACTTATTACTTAAACATAATTAGTTAAATTTATCTCGGTTAGAAATCTTCTTATATTCCCAATGTTAGCATTTTCACCTAAAGATTCTGCGACTCCATGGTTTAGGTTATGTTTGTTTCGCAGTTGTGCTACTTCCGGACATTCTTAAAATATGTGCCTTACGGTTAGTTGATTTGTACACTTTACACAAACAGGTGGGTCAATATTAATGGCTAAATTTCGTATGCCCTATTCGTAATCTTGTAATTATTACTTGATCTTTTCGGTTGAGGTGGTTGTTATTCTAAGGTTTGACGTAGGGTTTTATTTCATTTAACTAAGTATGTTTATTTGACCAATGATTCTGCCACACGTTCTGTATTTTAAATTTGAAAAACATTTTAACATCATTACTTGGTACTGAAACATTATTGCTTATACTTTGCTGAAAAATAGCTTCTTTAGCTGCTGTATATGCTTTTTCATTTCCCTTAATACCTATGTGTGATGGTATTTCTATCAAGTTAACACATTTTTGGTGACTCTAAAGGTTGTGTAGAGTATCTTTTATTTTTTGTAGAAGTGGGTGTCTGGGATATAGTTGCTGAAGTCCCTGTATTGGGCTAAGTGAAGAAGTAGCTATAGTAGATATATTTCATTATGTCTTGCCTTTTGATATACTCTAGTGCTTGTTGGATTGCATATAATTCTCCTAAGTATATTGGGTAACAGTCGTGTAATTTATAGAAAAATGTTTCAGTTGGAGTAACTACTGCAGCTCCAACACCATCTGTTGATTTAGAGGCGTCAGTGTAGATTATAGGAAGTTTTTCATAGCTTGCTGATAAAGCTTCTTAAAATTGCCCACGATTATTTCTGGAGATGTTTCAGACTTGGAAAATATGGTTAGGGATCTATTGCATTCTGGGATTTGTATGCTCCATGGTGGAATGTTTAGGGTTTGATTAGGCATTATTTTTGGAAGTTGGATACCAAGGTGGTCAATGTATCGATTTAGCCTTTCATAGAATGGGAGTGGTATTCTTTTTCTTTTTTGGTAAATAGTTCAATAACTTAATACTTATTACTTAAACATATTTAATTAAATTTATCTCGGTTAGAAATCTTCTTATATTCGGAATCTTGACGCGATGACGTGATGTTTGACGGGAATATTAGGCTGAGATAGTATAAGACTTAAATACATTCTCCTCATGTAAATTGGTGGTTCTGATACTTCTGCCTGAATGCTATGGGGCTTGTTCTGTACGCTTCTATGGCAATTCTTAATGCTTTGTTCTGTATTGTGTTTAGCACATTTAAAACTGTTTTGTTCGCCGAATCGTAACAGATGGCTCCGTAGTCAATTTTGGACCTTATAAGAGATTTGTATATTATGAGAATGTATGTGAATACATTCTCATTAAACATGTGAATGTATATCACGTATGAAAATTGTCGTTGCTGAATTTGGAAGTATAAAAATTAATATGTAGGCCACTGATTACGATTAAAAATGATCTGTTTTATATTTTTGGAATAACATCCTCTGGGGGGTTAAAATGGGGATGAAAGTTTGTATAGAAAAATCATCATTTTTTAAGTTGGTTATATGAAACTTGGTATAAGGCTTTTGATAACCCAAAAAAATAAATACTTTTGCTAAGAAATACAGTAAAATACAGATGTAAATAGTAATAGTAATAATTATTTACAAGGCCAAGAAGTGATTTATTACAATTAGTCCAGGAAAACAAACCATTTTGCCTAGCAATTTTTTTTTAATGCATAGAATGACTTAAAATTTTGATAGTAGGTAGGAAATAGTCCAAGGATCAAAATCTATATCGGGCCGAAGGGCGCCTTTAACTTGGGGGTGGTTGCCAAACCATCTTGGGGGAGGAATTTTTTTTATATATTTTGACCACAGAAATCGATAGAAAAATTATTCTTAAGCCTTATGCATAGTTTTCGAGTTATTCGCGATCGAAAGAGGAGTTTTTCGTCGATAAAATCAACGTTTTAAATCGGTTTTTTGCAAATAACTCGATAAGTATGCATTTTATCCAAAAAACTATAAGAAACAAAATTGTAGCTTTAAAAAAAACAAATTAAATGTTTTTTTGTAATTGCTGTGGGACCAATACAAACAAAGTTGTGGTTTGTTAAAGGTTAGATGTTATTCATCAAACACAAAATTTCAGAGTTTTAAAGGCAAATAACGCAAAACCTACGTATTTTTTGAGGAAAACTAATAATAACTTATTTGAAGCACACTTGAGAATACCTTTTTTTTAAAAAAAAAACGTTAAAATCTTGAAAATTGAGTGAGTTATGATTAAAATAAGGTTAGACCAACATGTTTTGAGTGCAAAATCTTCGAATACAACTCCCTAATTTCCACCCTAATTAAAATGAGTCGTAGCCTTTTATAATTAACTTTATCTATGTATCCTAAATACATTCTAAAATTTTAACTGATTTAAATTGCTTAATTTAAAAAAAATGGAGCCCAAGTAAAAATCAAATTCCAGAATTTTAATAAAAAATTAGCTTTCCTTTAAAATAACTCAAAAACTAAGTGAGATACGTAAAAATTACTGAGGTATTAATTTTTTTAATTACAAAAATTTTGCTTTTTTAAGTTTACTGTATGACGGAAATTAAGTGAGATACAAACGTTAAAAACTCGTGTGTATAGACTAGCACTACCTTGTTTCAGCCCTTTAAACTTACCCCTTTAAAAAACTAAAGGTTTTTATAAATTTTAATATATAGAACCTTATAGCTCTTGAAAAATCTCAACAAAATAATTTTTTAAAGAACTTTTTATCACAAAAACTGAAGGAGGTAAACTTAAAAAAACAATTTTTTAGAACATTCTAAAAGCCCAAATATATTTTTTGGTAAATATCTTTTCATTTCAATACATTTTTTATTGTAATTGTACCTATTTTTTTATTTTTTCTATTAAATATGTTTTTTCCATTAACCCATAATAGGGGTTGCTTTTAAGAGTTGAAATACTACAACCAATATTTCAAAGATTAAAAATTTATTATTAAACTTATTTGAGCTAAGTTTTACTTAATTTAGGCTTTAATATGAAAGTGAAGTAAGTTTTAAAGGTTTCAGTAATAAGGGGCAGTTCTTACCCCTAAAAAATTAAACAGCGCTTTTCGGCGTAATGCACACTTTAAGGGTGAGTCAAACTTAATTCCAACTTTTTATGCGATTTAATGCATTTTTTAAAAAATTCGCGGTTTTGTACTATTTTTTGCATTGTAATATTGTAAGAGATGGATCTTTATGGATTAAAAAATTACAAAATTAAATTAGTTAAACTTTTGGGCAGTAACATTTTTTAATTACAACTCTGTGACAATACGTTAATTTTTCTAGGGTAGACAACTTTTTTTATTAAATCAAAATAAGGATTTATTTTCAAGGGTTAAATATTGTTTAAAAAAAATAAAAACTTATTTTTTAACATATTTGAGCCAAATTTTATGTAACTTAAGCTTTAATATGATAGTTTTGAAGGTTTTTCCAATAAGGGGTAGTTTTCACCCGTAAAAAATAAAAAGCTACCTTTAGCATAATGAAGATTTTAAAGAGGAGGGTAAGTTCAGCTTAATCCCAAATTATTAGGCAAACCCTGTTATAATATATTAATTTTTTAAAGTATATATTTTTCTTTAATTAAATCATAATAGGCGTTGATTTTTAAGGGCTGAAATATTTCAAATAATGTTTCAAAGAAACAAAATACTACTTTTTTAACTTATTTGAGTCAAATTTTACTTAACTTAAGCTATAATAGTTTGTTGTATGTATAGTTTTATTTTATAGGTTTTAGTAATAAAGGGTAGTTTTCACTTTTAAAAAATAAAAATCGCCCATCGGCATAATATAGAGTTTGAGGAGGCTTAATCCCAAATTTTCATGTAAATCTGTGCTTTTTTTAGCTTCGTTTTCTGGACTAAATAGCGAGTTTAAATGTTTACAGACGAGGCCACAAAGGAGGCGAGTCTGAAATTTTTAAACGAGTGCTGTTATACTTGCTTCACGGTGGTGTATCGTACACAGTTATATTTCATATTGTAAATGAAAACAACAAACTTAACAGTTCGTCACTTTGTGCATGCTTTTTATTAAATTTCGCAAAAAAATTGAAAAATCGAGCTTAAATGTGCCGATGCAACCAGTAAATTGGTGCCTACTAAGTCTTCTGCCCAATATAGTAAAGAATACCAGCTCTTCAACGAGTAGAGAAAACCCTATATGGTAAAAAAAGGCATGAATGAGAGCATTTTTTTGCGTACTTTTTGGATGTCTTAAAAAGATAAATCCCTAAGCACGGTAGGCAAAATATTCGATGTTAAAGTCTATGCTGATGATAAGGAAAAATTTTGACATTAGAAACAAGTTAAAACTTTTCTTTATACTCCGGTCAATCTTAACATTTAAAGGTACATAAATTTACATCAAGCTGAAAGTAAGTAAAATTGTTCAAAACATAATTAAAAATAACATTCCGAATTTCCCCATCGTTCCGGTACGTGGAAAAAAATTGACTCGAAGTCAAAGGTCAAAAAAATAGGTTTTTCGCGTATTTCTTTAAAACGGCAAGTTTTATCGTAATATTATCCTTAACAAAACAATTAAAGAGTTGTAAGCGTCATTGTATGCATACGCACGTCACGTATATTTATACATCTCTGTAGCTATAATATAAGTAAAAATATTTTTCTATCGGTGATTGTAACTTATATTTAAAATATAAAATATACATATGTAT
Organism: Listronotus oregonensis; assembly: GCA_019359885.1. NCBI lineage: Eukaryota > Metazoa > Arthropoda > Insecta > Coleoptera > Curculionidae > Listronotus > Listronotus oregonensis. The sequence continues at coordinate 11,032 of JAHBCN010004320.1, read as the reverse complement.
AACTATAATAATATCAGGTAAAATGAAACTACCTGCCTAGATAAGTATCGATATGCATGTTTTGTTAAAAAAATACTCGAACTAAAAAACAAGTGCAATTAGCTCGTCTTCCTCGAGCCTCAGTTGCTGCTCATTAACATCATTAATAAGTGTGGCTTGGTTATCAGCTAGACCCAAAAGATTGGGGTTGTAAGTTGGTGGATAATACATTAGAACCAATTCAGACTTTACTCCCACGTGCGCCGGAAAAACTGCTAAACACAATTTGGTGCAACTGTAAAAAAGGATGCAATGTTAAATGTGAATGCAAAAAAGTTGGACTGTTTTGTTCTCTGGCATGCACGAAAGGCAGGTCGTGTTCTAATGTTGAATCACCAACAGCAGAGGATTCGTTTGATACTGACGAACAGACATGCGATACGTCGCTATTGACGCAATTCACTAACACCCAGGATGAAAAAGAAGAAGGAGATCAAAAAGAAAAAGAAGAAGAAGAAGAAGATCAAGAAAAAGGACAACAAAAAGAAGTAATTGAAGCTCATAAATCGGACGAAACGTGTGCATACAATAACGCATTACATCTATTTGAATCGTTATATCTCAGGAACGGTGGCTTTTGAAAAAAAATATTAATACTTTTTTTATAGATTATTTTAGGTCTACAATTTTTGTCAAAAGTAATTTTACGATAAAATTTACCGTTTTGAAGAAAATCGCTAAACACCCATTTTTTGGACCTCGAGTCAATGTTTTTCCACGTACCGGAAGGATGGGAAATTTTGAAATGTTATTTTTAATTATGTTTTGAACAATTTTACTTACTTTTAGCTTGATGTAAATTTATGTACCTTCACACTTATTTTTTGGTCTAATTTGACCGGATTATTAGTTTTAAATCTTAAAAATACACCCAGAATGATATATTGAATGACACTTAATAATACAAAAATATATTTTTTCTTCGTTAATCGTTTCTTCATTTTGGCAATCCTTTTTAAATCATTTTCTCTATTGATACAGGTAATCGCAACGATAGCATAGCTGTATAACACTGTGCCTGTGCCTTTTTTGAACCCTATCAGTAAGCTGCAAAAAAGAGCAGGGCGTTCTTCTAGACACTATCAGAAAAATGATTTCAGCTGATTCTCCTTCTGTGTTTGCAAAAGCGATGGAAAACGTGTAGATGGAATGACCTTAATTCCCTGGAAATATAAAAAACAATTACTTTGGGACGCTACTTGTAGCCATACACTTGTAAAATCCTATCTGGATAAAACTTCTAACTTAGCAGGTGCGGTCGCTCGTCTTTCCGAGAATAAAAAACACACGGCGGCTTAAAGACCGCTTTATCTTCATTCCTTTCGCTGTGGAAACTTTTGGTCGTTTGGGTGATGAGGTTAAGGGATTTATAAATGAAATTTGAGTAAAAATTTCATGCAAAAAATCTCGAAGTTTCATTATCCAAAGAATTAATTGGTTTAGCTATGCAAAGGGATTTAATGCAGCATCGGTACTAGGTACAATCCAGAAAGACCTAGGACTTGATAAAGTTTTTAATTTTTAAACATAAATTTAGTTATTTAGTTAATTCTAGAATATTGTAATTTAGTATTTATACTATTATTTATTTTACTGATAATTAAACTGAAATAAAGTATAAAAAAATAAATAAATATTTTCTACATTATATTATTTTTTCATTAAATATTGCTCTACATCAATCGCCCTCCCTCTCTATTTTCCCTAGTTCTTTCGACACCTTTCCCCTTGTTAATATTTTATTTAATGCTTATTTGGATTTTTTTTTTCCAAAAAAAATATAATTAAGGGTTTTGCAGTTTTCAGAAATTTATAAAAACATCAGTATTTATAACATCCCTACGACATTAGTCCGATGACCAAATTATAATCTTTGATGGCTGGAACCAAAATTAGGAAACTTAATATGCATCGTCTGCCCGTCAAATTACTTTAAATGCAGAACTGCGTAAAAGGAAACCAAAAATGAGCGTAAGTTTATTTCTAAAATTACCATAATTTAGTTAAAATCGATTACAAAGAATAGTGTTTGATATCAAGTACTCAATTAGCAAACCATATATTTAAAGTCCTGCGGATAACAGCACGAGCAATAAAATTATATGCTCTTTATAACTTTTTGTTGTGAGTTGAAACTTTTTTTAAAACCTATAATGGTAGTGTTTTACAAGATTTTTGTGGTAATATTATGGTTCAGGGTTTCGAGCTGCAATAATGCAAAAACCTCATTTTATGGCATTTTTAAAATAAGTATACTTAGTTTTCTAATACATAATGTAAATTTTTAATTTATTTTTTAGATGTGAATTAACTATAAAAGAAAACATATATTAAAAGACTGTTTTTGTGTCATGCTATGTATTTGTAATAAATATGGTTTCCAATAATATTACAAAAAATAAATATATTTTTTTTCTGGTTTAATTATTATATATACAGGGTGTCCCAGAGTATGTGGCCAATCTCTCGGATTCAGGTAGAACACCTAAAAATAATATAACAAGTTCCTATAAACTTTTTTCCTACGACCTCTCCCTTCAGAGATACGGGCTTATAACGGACTCTACTGGAAATTGTTTTTTTTACCTTTTAAAATATTGGGCGCAATTTAATATATTTTTTTTAATGTGGTTACTAGATAAGTCTTCTTAAAATGAACCCATTAAATCATATTTGGCTTATTTAGTTTGCCCGGGACGGACTAGCTCTAACACAATAATAGCAAATTTTTAACACCCTGTATGATAAAGGCTCAACAATATTATTTTTGAATAGCTTTAACCTTAAACCAAAAAAAGGTATTCCTGATTGAAATCGATAAAATGAACTGTTGACGAGAAATAAAATATTATGGTTGCTAAAGTTTTTTACATTAGTAGTTTTTTTTTAATAAGTACCTATACTAGGCATAATTTAGTAATTTTCTATTATGATTGTATATAACTAGGTAAGTATACTTAAAATAAATCATAGAAATTACACTTGGCCTATTTAGTTTGCCAGAGCCGGACTAGCTCTAACACTATAATGTATTTTTCTAAACCCTGTATAGGAAAGGGGCGACAATATTATTTTTGGAGAGGTTTAATCTTAAACTAAAAAAGGTACACCTAATCGACGATGATAAAATGAACCGTTTAAGAAAAAAAAACGTAAGGTTTTTTGCCATTATTGTTAATTTAATAAAATTCTCTCTTTATTGATATGTTTTTTTTTCAGATGTGTTGATTCTAATCAGAATATTTATTGTAATGTCAGTTAAAAATAGTGTGTTTTGAAATTTTCGATCTTTTTTTGCTTTTGTTCTTGTGTTAGTTTAATAATGGAATTTTTCGTTTGCTGAATACGCCGACATGCATTTGATGTATGGGCTTGCATCATGTAATGCCTTAAAAGCCAAAAAGCTTAACGTAGAACAAATTCCAAATAGAAGAATTTCTGATAGGAAAACCTTTGAAGGAGTGGATCGTCGTTTAAAGGAGACAACTAAAAACTACAATGTTTTAAATTATATTACTCATACTTACTTGGAGAGATTTAATGTAAAGTGTAGTAAATAATTTTAGGAATGTTTGACAAAGCCAGCTACAATTGTGGAAATTAAATTCAGTGCGATGTGGGTGTTAAAGAAAAGTTCCTAAACGCTGTGGAAGTAGATCCTTCCACAAGTGTCTGAAAATTAGATGCCCAGTTTGGCTGCTTAAAATAGACGGTCTCTAGAATACTTAGGGAGCAACAGTTGCATCCGTACCATCTTCAAAAAGTCCATGCGCTTCTTCCTAAAGACTTTCCGTAAGGGATGAAATTTTCTAACTAGGTATAGACGGGTTTTCCAAAAACGGCATCTTAAACTCCCATAATTTGCAAATTTATGGGCAGAAAACTTATGCTACTATTGTAACACATTATCAGCGTCAATTTAAACCCATCAACGTGGGCCGGATTAATCGGACAATATTTAATTCGACCGTTTGTACTGCCAAGAAGGTTAACTGGGGAACTTTATTTAAAATTTCTTCAAAACAATTTGCCAGAACTTCTATACGACGTAATAATATGTAGCTCATGCATGATTTAGCCCCGCCACAATTTGGTTTAGTAGTTCGGAAGCACCTAAATAGTAATTTCGAAAATCGATGGATAGGAAAAGGAGGACCAGTGGCTTGGCCTAAATCCATTAGATTTTTTTTTGTGGGGACATTTAAAAACTTTAGTTTATGCTATTTTAATAGACAATCAAAAAAAAACCAATTGAAATTGGTTTATTTTTATTGTCGCGAGGTAAGGACCTACAATCCTTAATTCTTAGAGCTAGAGAATGCATAGGAGAAGACCATGTTGAAGCGACATACAAAATTTTTCAACAAAAACCATTTTGAACCAAGAAGGAATTTTATTAAATTAACAACCACGGCAAAAAACTTTACGTTTTTTTTCTTAAACGGTTCATTTATCGATGTTCTATCAGGTGTACCTTTTTTTAGTTTAAGATTAAACCTATACAAAAATAATATTGTCGCGCTTTTCTCATACAGGGTTAAAAAACATTATTGTGTTAGAGATAGTCCGTTTCTGCCAAACTAAATAGGCCAAGTGTAATTTAAAGGATTCATTTTTAAGTATTCTTATCTAGCCACTATCATATTTAAAAATAACTAAATTACGCCTACTATAGGTAGTTATTAAAAAAAAACGACCAATGTAAAAAACTTTACCAACCATAATATTTTATTTCTCGTAAAGAGTTTATTTCATCGATGTCAATCAAGAATACCTTTTTTTAATTTAAGTTAGCTATCTAAAAATAATATTGAAAGCCTTTATCATAAAAAAATTGCTATTATTGTGTCAGGGCTAGTCCGTCCCTGACAAACAATAAGCCCAATATGATTTTATGGGTTCATCTTAAGAAAACTTATTCAGTAACCATCATATAAACAAATATTAAATTACGCCTAGTATTTTAAAAATTATGCAAAAAAACAATTTCCAGTAGGGTCCGTTATAGCCTGCATTCCAAAAGGAGAGGTCGTAGAAAAAAGTTCATAGGAACTTGTCATATTGTTTTTAGGTTATACCTGAATCCGAGTGATTGCCCACATATTCTGGAACACTCTGTATATATTCACCGTTGGTCATAATTTACTCAGAATACTATGCCAAAAATTGTGTGAGCATAATTTTTATTATATCTGAGGTGTTATTACTAAATAATAAAAAACTGTATTTTTCTTCTTTTAATGTGCCATATCTTTTATTACTATTATATAAAAAGAAAAAATATACCAGGTTTAGTTGTCATAGTAAATCCGATTATCTCGCAGACAAGTTACGTTACTTTTTTCTGTCAACGCCAAGCCTATCAAAATTTTAACTGGTTTCTTAGGTGACAAAGGGGCTTTTCCTCGTCTGAAGCGGTCCCAAACCACCACATCCACAAAAACCACAACCAACCACTTCAGTTCTGGGCTATAAAACAGTTTCCTTAAAACCCTATTCTTGAAAATTAAACAGGTTTTTCAGGCAAAAATCAGCATAATTAGACTATTTTTAGAACCCAAAGATCGTTTTAACAATCGGATAAAGGATAAATTCCTTTCTTGCTCAAATGGCAGTAAATTTTTCCGGTCTTTGGCAAAAACATTAGTCAAAACTTTTACACAAATTCTTTTCCACTCCTAATTTTTAAAGGGAAAATTGCTTTTACATTTTATGGAAAAGACGAACCATTCGCCAAATATACCCTTGATCCTTCCGTAAACATTCATCTTTCAATATCTTTGAATAATTAATGTCCATATGACATAAATAAATAAATAAAAAAATTGTTACTTACTCCTATTGCTGATTTTTTAAAAAATTTATTTGACACTAGCCGTCTGCCTGTATATGCGTAAAATATGCCAGTTTCAATATTAACATTAAAAATATTAATATTTTTAGATAAATTTTTGTTTCGGTTACGGCCGAAACTAAAGGTCAAAGCCGAAGACTTTGTTTTTGGATTCGATTTTGGCAAAATCCTGCTTAGTGAGGGAGGTTGGTTTAAAATGAAGTAAAGGGCAGCTTATTGATGCAGGGTTAAAAATGCATATCCAGTTTGGGAATAGAGTCTCGATTACCCATAATATTTGGGTTATCTTAAACTTTTTTCGAAAAACGCTTAAACGTTCATTTTTTTTTCTTGCCCAATTTTGACTTAATTCATGTGTTTTACTGACAGCTGTTGAAGTTATGACGTCACTGTCATTTTTTGTGGCAACATACGACTTGTGATATTTTATTTAAAAGCCCTTATTTAAAACAATTTTAACTTAAATCAGCCAAGCCATTTTAAAATGATGTCCATTTAAAAGTGAAAAATATCCTTATTGATATATGATTTTTGTTTTATTTTCTTTTTATTAATCAAGATTCAAGAATCAATTCTTGCATCTTGTAGGATATTATTTATGGTGAAATTTTTATTATTTTTATTCTTATGCTGCCTACCGAGCTGTTCAATACCTTTTGGATGATTTAATTAGGTATCTCATGGTTAAGATTAGCAATGTTTTTTGTGTCTTTTTCAACAAAAAAATAAAACAAAGAATAATTAATTGTTGACTCTAAGTTAAATAAGGATAATTTTTACGTTTAAATCAACGCCATTTTGAAAATAGCTTTGATCTGTCGCGAAATATTGGCTGAGCTTCATTTATTTGTAACCACCTGTTTTGTGCCTGTATATTTGGTGATAAATTTAAAAGCAACGCAGGTCAATAGTTTGTTCAAAATTAAAAATACATGTGACCGGTAAGATGACTCACAAAAAGTAATGTCCTACTACATGTTCTCCAATAATTCCTTTCCAAACATTTCTTCACCAATGATGTTGTTGGTGTATTTTTTATTTTTCGTATGATTCTTGGATTTTCGTAGCGTAATGGTAAAAAGTATGTTTGTTGACACATCCATTGTTGTGAAATGTGGCCTTATCAAAAATTGGACGTTCATAAAAAAATGAATTTTCTTAATGGCGGAATCGAGTCCAATTCACAAAACTGAACTTTACATTAAAAGACATTTTTAGTTAGAGCCTGATAGTTGAAGGCTTGAAAATAAAAAGTTTTTAAAAAACTGTAAACTAATTTTCACTTATTCCAACTTCTTTTCCCACACGTGCGTGACTAATGTTTGGAGTTCTTGTAACTGTAAACAAAGCTGCTAATTAATTTTTCTCATTTAAGTGTTTTAATCCTTTTCTCTCTCTCTTTTGTTTCTAGGCTCCCGTTTCAAAAACGTTCGAGCATTCTGCAAAGCTTATTGGTTCTGGATGGTGCAACTGAGCCGCATTCATTCTACGTATTACTATTTCCAAATAAAAAAATTGTGTCAATGAACTCTTCCTTTTATTTTTTTAAAATAATATATTATTGGCTAAAATATGTTACCTATATTTTTTGTTATTTCGTGAGCGTAAGGAATTATTTATTAATAAACTTAGTTGTTTTTCCATGACTGTCTACATTTTTTTTTAATTAATGGGCATTCGTAGTTTTTGGTAAATATCGTGATAACGGTACGGAATTTAAATACACGTGTAATAAAGTTAAATAATTTATATTTAAATTCTAAATTAGATAGTAAAATAACATACAGTATTTTTTAAATAGTAAATATTACTACACCTGATCATTTATTGATATGTTGTACAGAATGGCTTGGTTAATTTTGATTGAAACTAGAAAATAGACCCAGAAAGTGCAAAAAAAAGCCCTCTGAATTTGAAAGTAAAAGGGGGGTGATAAACATCACAACCTCTAGGCCCCAATAGGCCCTTTGTGCTATCCTCTAAAGGGGAAAACCCACCAGATCACGCCGCCCCTTTTTACCGATTTAAAGTAGGTGACAACGTCGCCGAGGGGAACCCCCGTAGTGTTTGGGCCCAAGAAAAGCCAATACTCGCCCAGCACGAATCTTCTTTTAGACGAGAGTGTAAGGCAGTCACAAAGGATGTGTTACACAGAGGTGTGTCATTTACACCCATTCTAAAGAGGTGCTTTCGCAGTTGATAATGTCCCGTAAGACAAAGGTTCGCCCTAGGCATTGCCAAGCAATGTTTAGCTGTATTCTGTCAGGGATAGAATTTAGTAACTCCCTGAAAAAGTTACAGTTTACTGTTTCATCCCTGTCAGACCTACGAAATGTTTGGGTCCAAAAGGTTTTGGTCTCGGCAGCCTTCCTGGCCAAATGAGTCAGTGAACGTATCCTTTGATCCAGCAGAGGGTGATCACATTTCTGCTGGAAGCGTCCAGGGGCGCATTCCAGTACCAGACCTGAGATGTGTGGTCTCCTTAGGCTAGTAGTGTCCGTCTGCAATCTGTGTATGGCCAAGCATAATTTAGTGATATTTCTACTGTTTATTTTTTGCAGCTATTGTTATGCCTGTGAGCTCAGTTTGGAGCACACTCTGCCAACTCACACATAGCCTGTTTGATTTTAAGTTAAGAGATCTGGAATAAAATCCACAACCCGTACCTTCTTTTGTTTTTGAACTGTCAGTATAGATGTTGATCACACTTCCACGTTTGTGTTCGATTCTCCTTGATATTAATTTTGAAGGGTTTGTTAAAAACAAAATATGGCGCAATGGAGTCCATTTTCGCCTGCAGTAGCGAACCTTCGCCTAACTCCACAAACGACTTCCCTGTGCGCCAACTCCTACGTCGGACATTATACCAACAGTGCGGAGCGAAACAACCCCGATGAATATGTCAAGGTAATTGCTGAAAGATACCTCCATGGCCTTAGTTGGTGTTGTTCTTATGGCTCCGGTGGTGTTGAGACAAGCCATTCTCTTTACTTGGTCTAGTTTGAATGACTGTCGTCTGCCAGGCTTTCTGTCCCCAGAAAACAGCACCGTTGGTTAGCATAGGTCTTATGATTGCCGTATAGATCTATAGGGTGATTCTAGGTGACAGTCCCCAGGATCTGCCTATGGTCCGGCGACACTTTATAAGATATGTATGCGTTCTTGATTGTTTTCTCCAAGTGGAGCCATGTTAGCTAACTATCAAAGGTTTCACCTTTGTAGAAAAGCTCAGTTGTGTATTTAGAGGTCTAGGAAGTTCAAGTTCACCATCCTCCTTTTCCTTGTGAAAAAAATCATCTCTGTCTTTTCGGGTTGATGGACAGCGTGATCAGCACACCATCTTCTATTATCCTAAGGGCAGTCATAACCTTACGCAGAGTACGATTTCGAATTTTCCTGTGGACAGTATGACCAAGTCATCTGCGTATGCTATGGTTTAGAGATTTTCCTTGTTGAGGCGGTCGGTGAGGGAGAATCACTATGCTATGGTGGGCTAAGACCAAAGTAAAGCAAATTAAATATAATTTTGAGTATTAAAGAGTCCAAAAAGAACCAAACATGCAAAAATTACAGGTAAACAGATGAAGAAAATCAATTTAGGTTGTCATCCTTTTTGAAAACCACTTAGAGGTAAAATCTTTTCCAGTAATACAGTTAAACGGCTATGTTGCAATTAAATTCTAACTTGTTCGTATAGCAGCTATGCATGTCTGACGCACTATTGCAGGACCCAGTGTAGAAATTTGTTAAACATCTATGTAACTTTCAACTGTAATAAGTATTAATAAGACTTGATGCCGCCATTTCAATATTAGTAGTCCATTACATTTAAGTCAACTAATGATGGGTGACTTCGGAATATATATGCAAAGAAAAGTCCAGGAAATATGCGCATATTTTTCGCGCAGACATTTTTCAAGAAATATGCAAACTAATGCGAGTAAAATATGCAGATATGCAAAAATGTTACATTAAAAATATGTAGACCTAAAATATTTTTTATTATAAAACTAACATTATAAAGAAGCATTTATTACTTACATTATCTATGACATTTTAAAAATTAAATATGTTTCGATGTTTTCAAAACTTTATGTTTTTGGTGGGTTTAGTTTAGGTAATATGAAACAGAAATTTACTGATTTACGTCAATTGAAGTAATGGAGCATTTTTAAAGTTTACAATTAGTACTAAGGTAAAAATTTTTAACGACTAAAATTTTGTCAGTTACGTTCCTTAATTTTTCAAGAACGGCTGTTTTTATTTTTCCACTGACGTTTTTACACAATTCTTCAAAATCAGTAATTAAACCTATGGACTTTAAAAGGGACATGTTTTTATTTTCTAATTTTTGAATTATATCAAGTACAAATCCATAATTGCCTTCGATGAAAAAATAAATTGTGTGACAACTTTAAATGTTAATAATCTTTACATTTTGCAAAGCTAAATATTTGGTAGACACCTATTGTACTTTAAAAGAGCTTTAACATCGTTTTTTTTTCCTAGTTAAGGATATATGGAGTATGTTTGTTATTCAGTAATATTTACACTATGTTACACTTTTCTTACCTACTAGTCCTAAAATACACCTTCAATAAGAGCGCTTACGTAAAAAAGTGTACAATGGTGTACATTATTTCTGGAATGAAAGACACACCTATGGTAACATACGTTTGTAAAAGGTGTTTTAATTTTGGGCTACTTTAGTGATATACAACGCGGCTTCTGTCAGAAATATTAAAAACTTTTTGCTTGGCACACTATCCGGTAAATAAGAAGACGCCAAGCTGTCAAGAACGAAACGTATAACTGTCAAATTATTTGCCTTTTCCATTTCTTCAGTGGCGTAGCCAGGTGGGGGCCAGGGGCGACTGCCCCCCCCGCTCCTATAGACCAGCGCCCCTGCGCCCAAACAAACCTGGCACCAAGAGAGAAACAGGTATTATTATTAACATATTATGCTGTGCTTTAAACATTTTTTACTTGCTGGTGTAATTTTAGAAGTCATATTTTATAATAATAATTGTCCACACTTTTTGTTATCAATTTTTCTGTTCCACAGTGTCAGCGGAGCGGTAATTCTCTTCAAAAGCACTAACAGCGCGTTGGGAAAAAGCCGCTTGAGCGCAGCATCCG
>JAHBCN010004319.1:0-65190 GCA_019359885.1 Listronotus oregonensis | reverse complement strand
ATGCAATTTGAATACTTTTTTTAACGAGAAATGCGGGTTTTTCATTTTCTAAAAATTTAAATTTTTTCCCAAAAAAGTTTGTAGGCCTTAACGAATCAATAAAAAAAACCGCATTCAAATCCACTTACGCACAAAACCCTGTTTCCTTGACTAAAATTTTTGTACCTACATCTAGCAAAAAAAATTATTGAAAACAAGAGACCCAAAACTAAATGCATAAAAAAATTATCCAAAAAGGTTTTGGAATTTGGGTTCAAATTATATTATTAAAAAAATGAAAATTTGGGGAAATTTTCTAGCCAAAAAAAATGTTTTTAATTTAAATATCGTTTTTAAAATGGCCCCCAATAATTTTTTAGGATTTTTTTAAAATTTTGTGAAACCCCTTTCTAAAAGGCAACCCCAACATTTTTTCACGTGGTTTACAAACATTAATGAAGACCCTGTTTTAAAAAAAAAAAATTATATATATATATATATATATATATATATATATATATATATATATATATATTATATATATATATATATATATAAAAAAAATTTGGGGGGTATCTCCCCGACTGGAAAAAAGAAAAAATTTTTGGGGATTCGGTCTAGGGAAGAAAACCCTTTTTTTTTTCTAAACGCCGAGCCGGAAATTTTTTTTTTCCTTTTTCAAGGCTACAATATAAAGAAAATCTTTCAACAAAAATTAACTACAAATGAATTTATTTTTTTAAACGAAAAAAAATATAAAACAAAATATAAAAATAAAACATGCAAAGTGATTTTTCTTAAGGCTAGAGTAAATATAAGAAACATAATCAGTTTATTGTTTTACATCTTAGTGCTCATAATTTTTTAATTTAAATTTTTTTAACATTTATAATTCTAGTGTTTTTGAACATCTTGAAACATACTGTTAAGTTTAATATCGAAATCAATAGAGTATGGTATTATCAGGACAACATTCCTTTGTGGGGTTTTTTTTTTCTTTTTTTGTTATTTCGTCGAAAAAATATGTATAAAGGTGATGTTGGAAATTTTACAGAAAATTCTTTTTAAAATTATTTAGGATTTTTTTTTTTCTTTATATTTTATTAAACAATTATTATAAAAATAAATGGATACAAAAAAAAAATTCTTCCTAAATTAATTATCGTTTTGTTTTAAGTTTTCTAATATAGAATAAATTATGCTTAGATCGTAATACTTTTTTTTATTCATGCAAAAACTATCCAGGAAAATCTCCACCATTTCTAAAAACGTCTTTTGTTTTTGTTCTTTTCTGTATTAAATTTGCAAAAATATGTTATGATTGGTCATAAGACATGTTCTGATAGGGTAATGTTTTTTTTATTGAGTCTGCAATCGCTCTTATGCTGGTAATGGTTGCTGTAAAAACATGGAAGTTTGTCCCATATAGTTACTGTTGCATTCTATGCATTAAAGGGTAAACAGCATTCGATTTATTTAAATCACTATCTGTATCTTTAAGCCTGAAAAAGTGTTTCCATTTTAAAATTTGTTTTCCACTTATTTTAAGGCCTTATGTTTAGTTAAAATTTTGTAATTTGTGAAAAGCCCGCAATATTAGTGAAAAATTAAAGGGTTGATTCTCAGTTGATAAGGCACAATTTTCGAGAAATGTTAGTTGGTTGTTTTGGATAAAACAGATGAGCTTTCAGAGAAATAGCCAAACTGTGTTCATTGTTCTAAAGATTGTTAACTTCTATTGTTCTATTGTTATTATTTAAATTATTAGTATTTATAGAATTATTTAAAAATTTATTAAGTAAAATTTTGGATAGCCATTGTTAATAAGATAGAGTAGATTTTTTTAATTTTTATTAAATTTGATATACAAATTTTTTGTATTCTGTTTTTTAATGTAGAATAAGATTGATTTTCATTTTTTTGTGTGGTGTAATGATAATTCATTATCTACCAGAGTATGTTGGTTTTTATACCATCTATGTATTACATTGTTTTCTGTCCTTATTAGTTTAGTTCAAAAAAGGGGACACTGTTGTTTGTTTCACGTTCTATAGTGAACGAATTTTTTGTTTGCTGTTGAAAATGTTTAGTATTTTTCAACGCCATTGGTAGGAACAGAAGACAATGTCTGCATATTTTCAAAAGGCAGCTGAAACTTAATTTTTTGGGATACATTCTTCTACAAGTCATCCATAACATATTTGAAATGGGGAAATTGAGCTCCCATAGGCGTACCCAAGATTTGTTTATAAAATTGATTATTAAATTTGCAACAGGGGCAAAAAATCAGTTCTATTATCTCCAGAAATTGTTTTTGTGTTAAATTGGTATTATTATATTTGGGCCAGTGTTTAATAATACTTTTTTTTATTAGAATGTAGGGAATATTATTATAGTGACACTACGTCCAGGCTAATTATTACATAATTTGGTGGTAACTGATAATTGTTTATAAATTCAGAAAACACAAAACTGTCTTTCGTAAAATAAATGTTATTATTGTTATATGATATTGAATATGTTAAGCAAATTCAGCAACTTACTATTAGGTGCATTAATTGATGAGATAATTGGTCTTAGTGGCACTGCAGTTTTATGTATTTTTTAACCCATAAATTTTAAGTTTGATTGATATCAAGTTGTTTGATTGCTCGGGGTTATTTTTTAGAGTTTTTTTGGTGGACCAACTTATTTTTTTTGTTATAAGGGATGTTGGATCCCTGTTTAAAAGTTTTGTAGGTGTTATCTGACAAAATTTCAAGTGATTTAGCTATATATTGTTCTTTTTTCATAATTACGTTATTACCTTTTTTTATAAAATTGTTGAATGTGTTTTAAATTTTTTTTTTTTTTTTAAAAAATAAACTACGAAATAATTGTTATGGGCCGGTTTATTTTTTAAAATTAGTAATGACATTATTACTTGAGCCCTTAAGACATTTCTGTTGTTTTCTGGATACATGAAAATTAGGTTTCTATATTGGCTAAGAATTTTTTTAAATCAATATCTTTGAATTAGGTTCAATGCTAAAATTTCCTCAAAGCTAAAAATTTTTAATATCTGGTGGAAGAATCCAGAAAGATCTCTAATCCGCTTTGTATTGATCAGTTTGTTGTTTTCTAAATTTTTAAATTATTATTTTTTTTTTATTGTTTTTTTTGATCTTTTTTAAATTTTTTTATATGAGAAATTTTTAAAGTTGCAAAATTGATTAAAAATTGTTAAAGGAATTTTTTGGTTTAATTTATGGTTAAGCTTTTTAGAGATCTTTATATCTGTTCAGTTTTTAAAAGTTTATCAATTTCTAAATTTAAAATCTTTTATCCAACCTTACTAAAAAGTCCATTGGCTGTCCTGTTCTTCCATTTGTTGTTTTATTAAATTTGGTAGGTTTTTTGTTGTTGGAAATAAAGAGGGGTAATACCATTGATCTGCAGTAACAAATAAATTTTTCGCCATTGGCCAATTTGGTTTAATTCCCATTTTTTAAGCAGTGATGTAGTTTATTCCATATTGTTGCGTAACAGTTTGGTAGAACCCCATGCCTAGAATAAAGTAAGGGTAGTCGACCGATTATTGAATACAAAGATTCTAAATTTTGGGATTGGTCTAGGGTAATAAAACTCTTTTTTTTTTTTAAACCGAGCTTTGGAAATTTATTTTTTCCTTTTTCAAGGCCAATATAAAGAAAAATCTTTTATAATCAAAAAATTAATCTACAAATGCAACTTATTGCTTTAAAAGATAAAAAATATATAACAAAATATAACAATAAAACTTACGTAAAGTGAGTTTTCAAGGCAGAGTCATTATAAGAAACATAATCAATTTATTGTTTTACATCTTAGTGCTCATAATTTTTGAATTTAAATTTAAATACTCAATACTGAAAAGCAATAAAAATTTTAAATTTGAATAACAACGTAACTAATATCCGCTAAATATTAATTTATCTTCATATAAAATCAAACGCTATTTTTTGTCTATATAGTTTGTAATATGCCAAATCTATTAAAATCTTTAAAAACGGTTTAAATGAAACCATCCCTTTTTAAACACCTGCTAACTAGACCCTAATATATTTTTCATTAATTATTAAATTAAAAAGATCATCAGGGCAGCTCCATTTATTCATGATTAATTTGGTCCGCGGGCCCATTTTGATGAGTTTCGTTTTTAAATGGGTATTAATTTTAATTAGATAATTGTTCAACGGCGAAGCAGGTACCCGACTGATTTCGACAGGACTAAAAATATAACTGAATCATATTTTTTATTCCTTTTTTTTTGGTCAAATAACAGAATGAATTTATAAACAACAAAATACTTTCATATCGATTAAAGAAAATTGATTTACATATTAAACGGTTAAAAAGCTTTCATATACAGGAAGATTATATATTTTTGTGTGACGCCACTACTACAAAAAAGAGAAATTATATCACAATTGAACTACCGCAACTAAGGAGCAATACCAAGAATTATTCCACAACGAAGTAATCCTGCAATATTTTCAACAAAAAATAAAAAATCTATTAAACATAAGAAGAAAATTGTTGCTGATTCAGATGATAATATAGCCATTAATTTGTTGCTGTGACTATGCAGTTTTGTTTTCCTTCGGAATCCTGTACATTTACAATACGATATTAGACTGTTTATATACTATAAAAATAATCTCTATAAAATAAATAAATACATAGTGATAATTGAAAAAATATCAATAATAATTTGCTAAGAAATTTTTATATAGGAATAAAAGTTAAATTTATTACTTCAAACTTTAATTCAATACATAATAATGTTTTTAAAAATTCAAATTGTCTAAAATTACGGAAACGCTACAATTTGCAATTTTTATTTCACGCCGTTATCTGAATAACCCGCATGCGTTCACTTATGACGGGGACAAGCCTCTATTCATACCCCGTCACAATTCGTCTTCGATGCTCGCGCACTAGAATTTTTAGGTTATGTGGTTAAAGTTCGTTTGTTTTTTGTTTGGATGAAGTGTTTTCCGGTTCTGTAAATCTGTATTTTATATTTTAATTGTTTTAAGATCCCAACTGTTGACGTTTACTTATACCTATGGCCTTTTGTTAAATAATAATAAAGTTTTGATGGTTTATTTTGCATAAAGTGGTATGTAGTAATTATTAGTATCATCATGTCCTAACTTAGCATGAATGAGAGGTATCTAATATTAACAATAGTTTTATGTTTAAATTACAGTAATGGAATTCGAAAAGAAAAAAGAAAGGAAAAAATGTGATGCTTGCCAGAAATCATTCTCTGATATTTCAAATCTGAGATGACATATAAGAAAAGAGCATAAAGGTGATCCTAAACTAATGCAATTCAAGTATTAGGCAGAATGTGTATGCTTTTACTTGCCATTGTGGAAAAAATTTCTTAAGAAAAAACTTGTTTACATACCATTTAAAATCACATTCGGCAGGTGAAAATGAAGTATCTCCTATACAGTTACAAAAATGTCCCTTATGCCAGGTTAATAGCTTATTGCAAAAAGATCTCTACATTCATTTTAAGAATAAACATGATATTGAGCTCATGCAGGAGAACTTTGAGTTTGGCAGTTGTGAAGAATTTGAAAGATGGAAATATAATGTAGAATGTGACACTAGTTCTAGATTTATTACTCCCAGGAGTAAATCTTTATCATTGGGAAAATATGTCAAATATGCATGTAACAGATCTGGAAACTATACTCCTTCTGTTTAAAATCATCGTACCCGATTCTTGAAAACCCAGGGTACTAATAAAATAAATGGTATTTGCCCTGCATAAATGATTCTTCAAATCAGCGAGGGTGGAAAATGTACATGTAAATTCATAAATATGGTATAACAATGATCTAGGTCATATATACCTAAGCCCATTGGAAACGAGAGTGTGCGCTGAAAAAAATGCTTCAAAGGTTCCTTTCAATGTTATTTTAGACCAAGTTGACACGGAATCTATATAAACAGGTCACCATCGCCGAAATCTTCAGTGCAATTTGGGTAGGCATTCAGACTGGAACTGCCACCTAAAACCGAGTCTAGCGCCTATCTCTTAAGATTAAGCTAAGGTTTCCAAGTTAAAAACTTATCGTAAATTTTTATTCACTTTTAATTTTTTGCCAGGGATAATATTCTCATTTCGTCATTTCTTTGCCGAATTATATTTCAATTTATTGAGTTTTTTTTTCGAGAAGTTTTTTTTGCATATTTCGGGGGATTATTTTGGTTTATTTAAGAAAAGGGGGGAACGCGTATAAAATTCTTGGAAATTAAGTTTCAGAATCCTGAACTGTTAATTTACATTATTATTTTTTTTTCTTGTCATTAGAAATAGTTGTTGCATTTATTGGTTTTTTTATTTTAACGTAAGAAAATTTTGTAAGTAAATCACGATGGCTTCTAGTGAAATGGCTAGGACCAACTTCTTTATAAATAAAATAAAACAAAAGATTTTCACAATAACTCAGGCTCTTGATTTATCTTAAGCGATAGGCTCTAGGAGCACTCAAAAGGGAGCTTTATCGGCACGACGGCACACAAGACCCGCCGTTGATGCCGATATTGCAAAACCCCATTTAATTTTTTTTCCTATCCATAAAAAGAAAAGTAAGACTCAGAAGCGCCGCCTCCAGAGGCAGGCGCGGCGGAAATCCAGAAATTTATCCCTTCCACTTTACGATAAAAACGGGAATCCACAATATTTTACCAGCGGGGGTGCAAAAGCAGCCTTGCAGAAGTTAAAAATGGAGGAACTACACCCCGCTCCGCAATCTGACTGTTGTATCTGCCCTAGTCAAAATTTCGCACCCCAGAAGGAAATTCACCATGCCACCGGTACCAAAGGGGAGATACAACCCTCTAGTTTCGGACAACATCAACCCCAACTCGCTAGCGAGTGGGTGAGAGGGTCAGCTGACCCCAGGAAGGGACCTATACCAGACGGAGCTGAACTTATCAGCCCAAATAATTTTTTTCAGGGAAAAATTCACTCCGCTAACACCATGGGAGGAGAGAGGCAGCCCTTCTTCCCCGGCCTGTGCAAACCCCAGGACTCTAGTGAATGGGTGAAGGGGTCTTTTGGCCCTTTAAAGGGACCAGAGTCCGTAATTAAGGAAACCCAGCCATCCGAAAGTATTATCATACATCAAAGCGTGATTATACGGCCGGCTAAGGAAGATAAAACAGGAGTGGCGTGTCCCGGGGACTCATCGGTCAGTCCGCGGGGTGACAGCACGCCCTCCTATTATACTGATTTTGAGATTACACCAATTTTGGCTAATAACGTTTACAAAACCTTGGAGGAGCGGCGCAAGGAGCGCAATGCTCGGTGCCGCACGGCATTTAGAGGCGGAAAAGAGGCGACTTTTGTGACTTGCCCTAAACAACGGGCAGAATTACGTGAGCGGGCCAGACACGGGAGGCTATCCGGCCCTAGTTTAGTCCGGAAACGGACTAAAAGCCCTGAAGATCCAGAAATTTTAGAGTCTCAGGGTATATCTTCCCCGTGGAGATATCATGGCGCCCAACTCATAGGACATCTGGAGAAGGGAATTCTCCAGAACCGGAGCATGCCGGAGGACTCGGGTCGGATGGCCGACGTAGGAATTCAAACGGACAAGAAGATAGAGACGACATTACCAATAAGCTATACAGATATCACTCTATGGATTGGAAGGAGAATTAACTTACAAAATTTGGGAAAGGAGAAAACAAATTGAGAAGAATAATTCTGTATAAGGCTATTTGCACCCAAATTAAAAATTTTTTTTTTTATTACTTTCTCTGTTCCCCTCGAATTAGGACATTTTACTTTATTAATTTTTTTTATTTTATTTTTATTTTTTTTTTACTTTTTTTTATTCACCTATTATTAACTTGACCCCCATTACTCACAAGTAAGGAGTTGTTTAGTATAAATTTGGCTTCTTTAAGTGTTAATATTAAAAAGAAAAAAATATATATATATATATATATATATATATATATATATATATATATATATATATATATATATATATATATATATATATATATATATATATATATATATGTATGTATATATAAAAAAAAGAAAAAACCTATGCCACACCTAAATAATTATACTTTGTTTTGTCCACATGAAAATTTCTCTTCTTAATTTTATGTTATTTTTTTTTTTATTATTATCTTTACCAAATTTGACTTTCCTTAGGAATATTTCAATCATTGGCATAACCATAACCTTTTTAGTAATTATTTGTTTTGTTTAGGTTTATGACCAGCGAAGTCCACAGAACAGAAGCAGTATGCAACGCCGCTCGGTGGCTCCTTTGGGAGTAGCCACCCGGCCAGCCACAGAAGTCAGCTAAGCGAAGTCTTCGTGAGGACATCCGAGGTGTATGTACCGTTTAGTGTAGAAAAAGTGGTAAACTGACAAAGGCAGGCCCACGATTTGGCCGTCTTTCGTCACCCAGGCGTATGCCAGGATTCAGATCATGAAAACCTAAGTCTTTAACTTTTCTTTATTTTTAGTCTTTTTCTGAATTTTTTTTTTTTTTTAGCAAAAGCTCGATTTTTATTTCTTTTTTTTTTTATTATAATAGCTAATTCTTCCGAACAGAAGTAGTTCGGA
Organism: Listronotus oregonensis; assembly: GCA_019359885.1. NCBI lineage: Eukaryota > Metazoa > Arthropoda > Insecta > Coleoptera > Curculionidae > Listronotus > Listronotus oregonensis. The sequence continues at coordinate 56,576 of JAHBCN010004319.1, read as the reverse complement.
TTTAAAAGATATGTTACTAAGTAATAATTTAATTGAAATTTCACTTTTGGACTGGAAGTTTTATGTTTTAAAGTTTAATAGGGGTATTCTTCAGAACAGAAGTATTTTCTTGTATTCTCTTGTTTTATTAAGCTTCTTTTATTATTGGAATATAAAATCAGCGCGTTAAGTTTAATTTTTTTTTATATATTATGATGAACCAGCTCCAGTATGGGATTAAACAGTACAAGCCACGGATCTGAAAAGATTTTTCTTGGTGAAAATTGAAATATTATGAGTTTATTTTTTTTTTTTTTAATGCTGGTGGGTAACCAGTGTTTTGGCGGGTAGCCATAGGTTTACTGGGCAAGTTTCGCGGACGGGTAAGTCCTCTCTAGGCAGCCGGGAACTTGGCTTGGTTTGGCGGGTAGCCAGGATGTAGTGTGGATATTAAGTTTTCTAAGGACGATAAAGTAGGATCCAGGGTGGTTATAGAACCTTAACGGTACTGAGCTAAGAATTGTGAAATTGTTAACTGTTTGCGGAAAAGAAAGAGTTTATATTCTAAGTGGGGTGGAGTAAAAAAAAAAAAAAAAGTGGTAATTTATTAAAGATTGAAAGTAAGATTTTTGAGAAAATTAATAAGTATAGAAAGGTTAAATGTTTTGTTAGGGATTAAAATTCTAAGGGGGATGGGATAGAAAGGTCCAATAAACAAGCTATAAAGATTAGAGCAATTATTGACTGAATTAAAGAGGTATTATGAATAACGTGACTTTATTGTTTTTTTATGTAGATCGGAAGCATTAGCAAAATCAATATAACTAAGTTAATGTCGTAAATAAAGAAATTTACTGAATTAATAATCATAATGATAATAATAAGTTTTCCATTAAGATCATTGTCTCGTAAAAAGGGAATTTCTTTTTGTTTTGTAAACCTTTGTGGTATTAATAACCTAAGAATCTAACTAGCATGATAGCTAGAGGTAATATGATGTTAAATGTGGACAATTTTAAAATTTTTTGTTTTCACTGTAATAGACAAGAGAGATAGAGGTCAGATTCCGTTTTTTTTTCTTTCGCCTGGGCTTTGGTGTTCAGTTCTGAACACCAAATCCTTGGCTAAGTGGGGTGGTGACACGGAATCTATATAAACAGGTCACCATCGCCGAAATCTTCAGTGCAATTTGGGTAGGCATTCAGACTGGAACTGCCATCTAAAACCGAGTCTAGCGCCTATCTCTTAAGATTAAGCTAAGGTTTCCAAGTTAAAAAAAAACTTATCGTAAATTTTTATTCACTTTTAATTTTTGCCAGGGATAATATTCTCATTTCGTCATTTCTTTGCCGAATTATATTTCAATTTATTGAGTTTTTTTTCGAGAAGTTTTTTTTTGCATATTTCGGGGGATTATTTTGGTTAATTTAAGAAAAGGGGGGAACGCGTATAAAAATCCTGAACTGTTAATTTACATTATTATTTTTTTCTTGTCATTAGAAATAGTTGTTACATTTATTGGTTTTTTTATTTTAACGTAAGAAAATTTTGTAAAGTAAATCACGATGGCTTCAGTGAAATGGCTAGGACCAACTTCTTTATAAATAAAATAAAACAAAAGATTTTCACAATAACTCAGGCTCTTGATTTATCTTAAGCGATAGGCTCTAGGAGCACTCAAAAGGGAGCTTTATCGGCACGACGGCACACAAGACCCGCCGTTGATGCCGATATTGCAAAACCCCATTTAATTTTTTTTCCTATCCATAAAAAGAAAAGTAAGACTCAGAAGCGCCGCCTCCAGAGGCAGGCGCGGCGGAAATCCAGAAATGTATCCCTTCCACTTTACGATAAAAACGGGAATCCACAATATTTTACCAGCCTGGGTGCAAAAGCAGCCTTGCAGAAGTTAAAAATGAAGGAACTACACCCCGCTCCGCAATCCGGCTGTTGTATCTGCCCTAGTCAAAATTTCGCACCCCAGAAGGAAATTCACCATGCCACCGGTACCAAAGGGGAGATACAACCCTCTAGTTTCGGACAACATCAACCCCAACTCGCTAGCGAGTGGGTGAGAGGGTCAGCTGACCCCAGGAAGGGACCTATACCAGACGGAGCTGAACTTATCAGCCCAAATATTTTTTTTCAGGGAAAAATTCACTCCGCTAACACCATGGGAGGAGAGAGGCAGCCCTTCTTCCCCGGCCTGTGCAAACCCCAGGACTCTAGTGAATGGGTGAAGGGGTCTTTTGGCCCTTTAAAGGGACCAGAGTCCGTAATTAAGGAAACCCAGCCATCCGAAAGTGTTATCATACATCAAAGCGTGATCATACGGCCGGCTAAGGAAGATAAAACAGGAGTGGCGTGTCCCGGGGACTCATCGGTCAGTCCGCGGGGTGACAGCACGCCCTCCTATTATACTGATTTTGAGATTACACCAATTTTGGCTAATAACGTTTACAAAACCTTGGAGGAGCGGCGCAAGGAGCGCAATGCTCGGTGCCGCACGGCATTTAGAGGCGAAAAAGAGGCGACTTTTGTGACTTGCCCTAAACAACGGGCAGAATTACGTGAGCGGGCCAGACACGGGAGGCTATCCGGCCCTAGTTTAGTCCGGAAACGGACTAAAAGCCCTGAAGATCCAGAAATTTTAGAGTCTCAAGGTATATCTTCCCCGTGGAGATATCAAAGTTCAAGATTTAGTTTCAGACTCAAAATTACACAGATTACACCTGCTAAAGAGAAAGTACTTATGTAATATTGAACAGTCGTAAAATATATGTTCTGATACCATACGACATCAAAATGATGCTACAAGCGTAGAGGCATGGGTAAATGAAATGAATCAAGAAAATCATATGTGCGTGCTTTTTTACAAACCACAATATAAAGTTCATGAAGAATACAGTCAATTAAAAAAAGATGATTATATATTAATCATAATGAATCAGAATCAGTGTGAAATTTTGAAGAAATTTGGTACTGACTGTATTTGATGACTATGATTTTCAGCTAACAACTCTAATAATAATTGATGATATGCGCCAGGGATTCCCTTGCACATTTTTAATTTCAAATAGGGTGGACAATGATGTACGAAAAAAAATTGTTTTCATTTAAGGATGTATTCCAATGTTATCGCTCCTAAAGTCTTTATGCCAGATATCGCAGAGTCGTTTTACAATGCCTGGATTGAAATAATGGAGGAACCCTTTATAAGGTAGTATTTCAATTTCAATTTTTTATTAGTATTTAGATTTTTATATTATTAAGACTAATATACAATTATTATTATTTATTACAGACTTTATTGTTCCTGGCATATTGACCAAGCTTGGCGAAAAAACCTTACCAAAAAAAGAATTGGGGACAAACACATATGTTTCAACTTATAGTTGAAAAACTAAAATCATGTTATGGTGCTGATACTTAAAAATAAATTAAAATTAACATTTTTTCAGATAAAGATCTATAAGTCTTTATGGACTATTATGGAGGAAAGAGACGTAACTGCTTTCTGTAAAATGAGAGACCAATTTTGCAAGTCTCTATTAGAAGATTTGGCTACACAAGATTTTGGGGAATATTTTATAAATAATTATATAAAAGACTGTAAATCCTGGACATATTACTTCAGGCTAAACTCTGGGATAAACACAAATAGACATCTCGAACATCCGTTCGAGATGTCTCATCTCTCATCCGCATCGCACTTTAAAACATATATACCTTGATGGAAAGCGTGTTAGAAAATTAGATAGAGCTGTCTGTGCAATAATGAAGTTTATAAAAGACAAGTTATTTGATAGGATAATTATTTTAAATAAAGGTAAAATTACCAGCAAATTAAGAGATATTCGAAAAAGACACAAAACAAGTCTTAATTTAAGTCCTGCCCATGTGATACAGTCAGAAGATGGGTGGGAAGTATTGTCTTTAAAAAATCAAGAAATATACCACATTAAAGAAGTGAACCCAGATTGCAAATGCCAGTTATCCTGCCCAGAATATAATGTTTGCCTGCATACTCTTGTTCTTGCATTGATTCATCAAATCAACTACTACTAATAATAATATAATATGTATATCTATCATTTTTCATTTAAGGTCCTGTTCTGGGTTTTTTTATTATAATCACTTTATTACCTTTAATATATAAATTTTAGCAATATGTGAAAACATATAATGCAATAATATTAATATTTATTTTCAGTTTACTTACGAGCCCAGAAAAAGCGTTGTTTTGTAAGTTATTTGGTCCTTAAGGCAACATTTTATTGGGATATAATATAGTAAATAAAGGGTGAATAATAAAGAAAAGTATAAACAATAATAATTATTTATGACATCAACACATCTAAGCATCATCATAATGTATTTTCATCCTCTAAAAATATGAAATGTATGTTTTGCCTTCAATTATATTGGCTATACTATGTCTCAATAAGCATTGATAATGGATATCGTCGTACTTATTTGATGTTGATGATGTGGGTGGTTTTGACTTTTGTATATTTTAATAAATATTTAATTTTTATATGTTGTCATAACATGCAAAATGCTATGGTTTGGTGATAAGGACCTTTACTTGTGGTGATATGGAATAGTATATTTTCTAACACGTGTGTAATAATGCAAAATGTGTTGCTTGCTATAATTTTGTAAACACATTTTTTTGAAATCTGGTGTGGGAGTAATCATTTATTTGATTATTATTTAGCTATATTATATTCTTACATTTAATATTTAATTTTGATATTTTGATAAGTATGGAGATCCAAGAGCCAATTCAGGAAGATTTACAAATTGTATCTGATGACGAGACAAAAATGGAAACTGATTTTTAAACATCACAAATTACAAACAATAATGATAATAAAGCTTCTAGTGTGAACAGAGATTTAGAACTAATAAAAAATCAATTTTTGGATTTACTTATTAATGTTAAGACAATGGCCCAAGTTGAAGTAGTGAAAAAATGTATTGTCCCAATAAAGCCCACATTACAAGCTTTAGAAAATTGTTCATCTCATAAGCCTATAAATCAATCCCAGCTAATAAAAAAATATTAGCTCAAAGGCGATTTTATACCACGAAAAAATCAAGTAATAGAACTAAACAGTCAGCCATGCTGAGAAGGCCAAGTTATTCAGAAACTCAGAATATTGCAGTGTCCCTTCTAAATGCATTAAGCACCGTGTAATATTTTTCTTAATGTAAAGATTATAATTTGTATTTCATTATTTAAATAAATTTATTTTTTTATTATATATTTGCTTTATTTTAATTCACAATTACAAATTCCTAAACATAGTATGTACCTTGTTCACCAAGTGCGGAAAGTGCTACTTTTTCATACGCGATTGTTCCGCTACACGTCGTTCAATTGCAAGTGGAAAAGGCACTTTACGCACGTGCTTTAGGAGCAACTTTTTTCTTACTCCCGTGAGAAAAGTACCGACACTTACCAGAAAAAGATATATTTTCGTAAAATTCTTTCATATGATATTCGATTTCTTTACTGCTTTATTGTGAAAAATGGAAACAATCCGGGAAAGACCCACTTTCCACACTTAAATCATCCCAAAATTATGCTACTTATATTTCGCACGTGGGCATGGGTAGAAAAAATTATTAATATTATAAGTCGTAAAATAATTCACAGTTATAGAGCTTTGATAGGGATTATTCTTAGAGTACAGTATTTACAAACCAAATCATTCTTACCTAAGTAAAAGTATTAGAAGAAAAAGGATAAAATAATGTACTCCTTAAGTCATTAGGAAAACCGTTAAGACCCGTTTTAAAATTGCGCGGCATTTGATGTTTTACAGAGGGCGCTGATGTCGAGGACGAATTGTGACAGTCAACTAATTATTTCTTTAGCATTTAGAAGAAAAAAAAATACTGTGGGGGACAAAAGTATTGGCACAGCTTATATGTTTAAAAATAAAATAACATTATCCTTAATTACAATTATTCCAAAAATAAAATAAATTTTTCATATAATTTTTTTCATCAAAATCCAAAGTTTACATATTTTTTTCTAATCCAGATGAAATAGATACAATAAAACAAAAATAAATAAAATATTAAAACCTGCTTGGACAAAAATATTGGCACTCTTAATATTTCCCAAATATTTGAATGATAAAAAACATTAATATCGTATATATAGTTCTGGTGTGTGTTGGTGCAAGCATCTGAGAAGTGAATTTTTTTAAATAAAATGGGTCGCAAAGGACAGGAAACTACAATTTCTGAAAGAAAAATAATAGTAAATCTGCACCGTAAGAATAAATTATACTTTAAAATTTCAAATATAGTAAGAAAGAGTCGTTATACTGTCCGTAGTGTTGTAAAAAAATTTAAGGATAGCGATAATTATCAAAACAAGCCACGAACGGGTTGACCACCAAAACTTACAGAATTGGAAAAACGAAAAATTATTAGAGAAATTTAAAAGAATGCGCATTCCCCGGCATCAGAAACTACTTAAATGATTAGAGAACAGAATGATAAAGATGTTAGTGCCAAAACCGTTCGAAGAGTTCTGCATCGTGCTGGTTACAGAGCAAGGGTTGCAAGAAAAAATCAACCAAAAAAAGCGTTCTTAGTTTGCAGATCGATATGTTGATAAAACTAATGAGTTTGGGGACCAAGTTATATTTTCAGACGAAAGTAAATATAACATCTTATATTCAGATGGACAATCTCTTGTCTGGAGGAAGCAAAACACTAAACTTGAATTAAAGAATTTTTACCAAACTGTTAAGCATGGGGGTGGAAGTGTGTTAGTGTGGGGGTGTATGGCTAGAGAGGGTATTGGAAATCTTGTCTTTATTGATGGAATAATGAACAAAACCATTTATTAAAATATTTTAAACAACAATTTAAAGCAAAGTGCTGGAAAATTAAATATTGCAATTTTTATTTTCAATAAGACAACGACACTAAACACAGAGCTTATATTGTTAAACAGTGGATATCTTATAATAATCTGCCACATTAGTTAAACAGTTCTCTTTAGTCCCCTGATATTAACCCGATTGAAAATCTGTGAAATGAACTAGACAAGCGTATTAGAATACATCATATTTTAAGCAAAAGTCAATTGAAGGAAATTCTTTAACAAGAGTGAACGTTTTTGGGACAAAAATTGACTCAAAAATTAGTCGACTCAATGCCAAACTGACTAAAGAAAGTGATTAAGAGATAAGGACTTCCTACAAAATATTAAATTTGTATATAATTATATTATTATTTAGTGTGCCAATACATTTGTCCGTGAGAATTTTGTCATTATTTTTATTTTTAGTTAATTTAATATATTTAGGCAGAGTTTACAAATTTATTTTTAAAACAAATATGTAGGTTTTGTAAGAATGTTTAACAAAATTAACTTTTATATTTGTTTCCATTTCTATTTGGAAAATATATATTTTTATTTAAAAAAATATGTGCTGTGTCGATACTTTTGTCCACCACTGAAGCTTGTCAGTCGTTCTAATTCACAAACAATTTTTTTTTAATCTGGGATAGTCCACGAAAGCCAAGACCTAAGTATTAACGTACCGTGGGTTTTCTTGAAAAAATCATATTTTCGGACTTGAACCTAAAATTTCAAAAAATTTTAGTTTATTGCTTAACTGAAAAACGTGGTAAAATCTTTTGATCATGAAAACCTAAATTTGTTCTAAAAAATTATTTAAAGTTAAGTCGTAAAATTGAGCATTAAATCTCTGCTTTAAACTGAATTTTATTTTATAATTTGCGACCTGATAACAGAATAAAAATAACCTGTAAATGGGTAATCTGCAATTGGTAACGTCGCCAGCAGAAATATTTGCCACATTATGGTAGGTAAATAACAATATCAGAAACTGTACCTATGAACATTAAATTATTTATTTTTAAAATCTGAGTAACGCTGCTAAAATAAATAGATATTATAATTTTAGAAAAGGAGTAAGTAGTATAGATTTTTTTCTAAAATAGAGCAAAATCCCGAACTAAATTTTATTTTTTGAGTTGACATTTAAAAAGTTATGTTCTGTTGTCAAGAATTTTTATTTTAACCTTATTTTAACACACTTTTAAGTCCATTGCTAAGTTTAACAACGCGATCGTCATTCGGCCCTAAATATGGCAAGAGTCTGCACTTACTGCATTGACTTTGCAAATACCATTATTCTGTACATTTCAAACCATTTATACAAAAGGGCAAGAAAAAATAATATGCAAAATACATTTAAAAATGTCTGTTCAAACAAAATTATTGATTAGATTTTTATTCTTAAATCTGACTCTTATAAAATTGTATCTTAATTTATCCCAAAACTAAGATTTATGCACTTAACACACTTGCGCATTACATCATCCATATGTTTTTCCAGCAAGACGAGGCTTGCGCCTTATAATTTCAAAGCAGTTACTCATCATTTATATGCAAAATTTAGCCGACAATTTGTTGGTAATACCGTACCGGTGAAATGGCCTGCAAAGTTTTTTATATCTTTTTCTAGACTTTATACTGTTATCCAAACTTCTTTTTCATTAGATTTTTTGTATGGGTTACAATTAAAAACAATTTCTTTGACACACCATTAGCAACTAGACAAGAACATAAAAGTACGAAATGACATCAATTGTAAGAATATGACAACAAAAATTCGTCCCTATCAAGTCGAAGGGGCGTATCTCAAAATATAAGGTTTTTGAGATAAGACTGGAAAACACATTGATTTTAAGTCTATTTTTTTATGGCACAAGGGCGTATCTCTTAGTCGGCAAATCAAAAAAATGAGTCTTGGCTTATCTCAAATTGATAATTTAAAATACGACAAACTGGCGGATCTCGACTTATGTCCCTTAGTCGCATACTGCATTGGCAAAAGCTAAGATCCGCCCAGTTTCTGTTATTTTAATTGAACCATGCGGTGCTTGATACTTATGATCATGGTTCTAGACGATCAAAGAGTAAATATTATTTTTTACCAAAATGTGATTCACAAGTTCCAGTGTGTCAAACAATGTTCCTAAACACACTGAGCCTCAGCGAAAAATTTGTACGCAATTCTAGTTAAAAGATACTGGAATTGCTGAACCCGAAAACCGTGGAGATCGAAGTACTCAATTAAAACAAAATGATTAATGCGTTAGAGAACTTATAAGGGAGTATATCAAAAGATTTCTGCGTATGGAGTGGCAGTACTGCAGGAAAAAAAACGGCACGTAATTATTTGCATCCAGACCTGACAGTAAAAACGATGTACAGTATGTTTAATAAACAAAATACTGAACAATTTAGGAATGCACTGTATCTTGATGTTTTTCGAGGACTGCGCTTATCTTTTAATCTTCCCAAAAAAGATCACCAGTGCGGATTGTGTTTTACGTACAGACAAGCTCATCCTGACAAAAAACTTTAACTGGAAGAAACTTAACATATACTCGAAAAAGTTCGTAAAAGAAAAACAGCAGAAGAAAAATAAATGATCATAATCCCTTAAAAACTTGCGCTGTATTTGACCTGCAGCAAGTTATTTTTTGCTAATTACAAACGAGAGTAAATTATTTTATCGCCGCAGGTTAGCAACTTATAATTTTACGGTATATAACATTTGACCCAAAAAGTGTCATTGTTTTTTGTGGCATGAGGGTTTAAGTAAGAGGGGTGCTAATGAAATTGCTACCTGTTAATTCAAATACTTGAATTTTCTTGATGATAAGGGCATAAAAAATGTTAGGTACTTTATTTGCAGACGGCTGTAGTGGCTAGCATAAAAAATCTATTGTAAAAGCTATGTTCTTGCATGTAGTAACTAAATCAAAACATATTGATTTTTTTTTCATTTCTTTTTTAAACCATATCACGGTCAAAATGAAGGGGATTCTGTGCAATTGATAATGCAAGATCGAGTGATTTATTTTGACCATCCCAGTAGCTTTAATTTACAAACTTGCTAGAAGAAATAATCCTTACATTGTCCACATCCTAACATCCAATGATTTTATCAATTAATTTTTTTTATGATTTTGAGATTCTTTAAGTAAGAAATGATGACTAAGGAAACGATGTTGACTGAAAAAACATACGCGAAGTTATGGTAAAAAAAGATCTTACTAAAAACCTTTATTAAAAAAAATCCACTTGTAGGTTGTAGGAAGAATATAGATATATTAGCTTATAACGAACAGCCGTTAATATCTCTTCTTTACCACCTAATTTACATAATTTTACTGATCCAAAAATATCTACTAAAAAATATAGAGATCTAATGAACTTAGGTAATGGATCCACGCCAATAATAAAACTCAAAGAAAATGTTGATTTTTTTTTTAAATCCACCACATTAACAGCTTAATAAAACAATTTATTTTAGTTTCTGTTTATTGTAAAAACTACATTTTACTATGAATAAATTTATCTTTTTTGTTAAGAATAAATCTTTAAGTTTTTTTAATATATGTAATCGCGGTTTTTCTTAGCAAACTTTAATTTAGTTTTTGTTTGTTTTTTTTAGAGTTATTGGTTTTATCCAAAAATATTTATTTTACGTATGTATAAATCAATATACCATTTTTTCTTTTATTTAGCAGAAAGTTTAAGTTGTCTAAAGTAATATACTTTTGTTTTTCATAGGGCGTAAGTATACATTTTTATTTACATAGAAAATTCCAGTATATGACGAATGGGCGTGTCTCTTTTAAGGGATGATTTTTACCCTGGTATCTAGGGCGGAAATGTGTTTAACTTATAATATAAATTCTATGAGTACATATATTACTTTTTATAGGGTGTGTTTAATTTAACTAAGTTTTATTTATTTATTTCACAGGTTTAAAACTAAAATTTTATTTCAAAGTCAATTTTCACAATACTTAATATTTTGGGATACGCCCCTTCGACTTGATAGGGACAAATTGAGAACTAACCAGCAACTGTAAAAAAACTATGATTATTGTCGAAATTAGCAAGTGGGTCATTTAAAATAGTCAGTTTGGAGCCTGAGTTTTATATTTATATTACAAGAAACTTAATTGTTTGTATTATTTTAACTTTAAACGTATTTTTAAGGCTAATACTAAAAGTAGTATTTTAGACAATAATAACTTGCTAACTTTGCTAGCTTAAAACATTTTCCATGCATGACAAAAAGTCTACTCATTGATAAAATTACTTTTTTTCTCAGTAAAAAAATACTTTTGCTTTACCCTGGTAAACTGAATTGGCCTTTCATCCACGCCTTTAACACCATCAAATGGCTTGTCACTTGTCACATTAAGCGTCACTTAGCAACAGCTAAACATGTTTATGCATCGAGGAGGACCATATTTTATTTCTACGAAGCGTCAGGTTTTACAGTTGTGATTTATCCGCCTAGGGCGGGACGCTCAGTAGAAGTTGAAGGTTTTTTGTTAGTTTTCTCAAGGATGGAAAATCAAAAATAGCGTTTTCGACCTACAAAATATTTCTTTAAATAAAAATCAAAATGCTTAGGAAATATACAATTACCTACCATAAGGCTAGGCTAGATTAAGGAAAAATAGATATTTGCTTACAAAAAGTTTATGAATTGACGAAAGGATAAAGACTTTATCTGCACTATAATTTTTTTTACTATTGTACTTTAAAGGACTTGCGAAAATACTAATATTATCTACTTTATCTATTCTATGGTTAGAACGAAAAAATAAAAAATGTTAATTTTTAATATTTACATATGTATTTTGTACCTTAGTAAAAAAAAGTCGTAGAAAAAGTAAAAGGTGCAATATGTGAAAATAGTTATTTGTGGAACTAGTGCAAAAAGTGAATCTTTGTTGAACGATGCTTAAAGTGTGCAATCATGCTGAGTTCGAGAACGATATCACGGAGAACTTAAACTTACGGTATTTTTACAAAACTAGTAATTTTATTTTTTAAAGTAACTCCAATTTTAATATCGCAATTAAAGCAATTTTCTATAGTTATTTTAGAAAAACTTTATTTCCAGTAATTTGATTGTTAAGTTTTGTGTTTATTTCTGATTGTGTGTTCTTCACTTAAAACACCCTTTCTAATTGCGGTCAAGTTTCTAGTACTGGTACTTGGCTTACCTTTAGAATTTGACTTGCTATTTCAGTATTTTTAAAAAATTAATTCTTCTTTCGGCCACAGTTAAAGATTTCCATCCTTCGTAGCGTTTTAATGTTAGTAAGTCTGCCCCCCATTCTACAAGCAATGTTTTGTTCACAGTGTCCTGTGTAGTGCATTGGGTTTTTAAGATTTAAATATTTTGCAATATTACTTGGAATTTTACTAAAATCTTTTATACAAACATGTAAACCGAACGTTTTCCGTTATAATATCTTATAAAAAGTTTATTGCGACCGGTAGAATGAGGCGAGGAAATGCATATTTGCAATATATTTCAACAAAATTAAAACTTAAATTTTTTCCACTATTACAAATAATTGAGGTTTGTTTGTCTTGCTATCGGGTATTTTTATAGTTATGATAGATTCCATGTCATTAATATCATCTAATATTAGTTTCTGTAACTCGTCTCTGCGGGCAGCTTCCGCAATGCCAATTACTGCAATTTTCTATAACAAAACACAAGTAATTACACAGCTAACAATTAAAATAGTTAAATTTGCATGTTACCTTTATTATAAGATATTTATTATCTGGAGCTTCAGTTAAACATCTTTTAAATTTCTGATGGGTAAAATTTTTTGACATCTTGGAACGGAAACCTACAAAAGTTTTCTTTAAGAATGGAATAAATTTGGTAAAATTTCAACTATCCACATTCTTATTGATTTAAAGTGTAGCTTTTAACATTGAATATTTTGACCATAAGGTCGATGGCTAAAATATCTTTGACTTTTCTGGTAAAGATGCTACCAAAACGTTTTTAGTAATGTTTTTAGTAAACTTAGTTTCACATCAGTTTATAAACCGTACATAACAAGTTTCATATACTTGTTTAGATGTATCGAAAAATAAATCTGCTGTAGCTCAATTTGCTGCTTTAATTATATCAGGTGGTGTATAAGGTGATCATTTATAACGTCCCCGCCTTTTAACTTTTTTGTTTTTCGCATTAGACAAACATCTTGAATAAGCTTATTAGCTGTTTAGATAAGACAACTTCCCACTCAAGAAGGTTTAACTATAAAAAAAAATCCCAGCCCACTTTATTTGCTTTTAAGGTAATTTTTTTTTAATTAACCAATTTTAGATGCCCTCAAGAGTACTGCTGTAGAATGATCCATTGCAAAACCCGAGTAAGAAATAGACACTGAAAGTCTTTATTTTTAAATAAACGTATTCCTTTTTAAAAAATGGTAAAAAAATATTATTTTCTGCTTTAAAATTTGATAAAATTTTTGCTGCTTAGTAAAAACTGTGAGTTTAAATAAATACTTTTTATTGGGAGAAATTTTGTTGTTAAGGAAAAATAATACTTTAATCTTCCTGTTAAATTTAATTTATTTTATTCCTGATTTTTGTGTTTTTTTAAATCTTGAAGCTATTCTTTTTAACATCACACCTTGGTATCTAGATTAATGTAAAAAAATATAGCCACAATATTTTTTTAATACCACTAATATCTTGGGCGTCCACTGTCCCATTTTTTTAAATGAAAAATTATATTCTATATATTTGTATGTTTGTTTAAAAATCTTATATTTACAAGATATTAGGAAAAACCATCTTCAAAGTACCCATTTGAAGGGACTCTAACTTCCTTGAGAAACAATTCGCAAGTCATGTCTATGGAAACTAATTGTCTTATTTTTATGCGTTTAATAGGCGTTAATTTTGATGCACCCCATATCAATAAATTTAGTAAAGGGTTGCCGAAATTCTTAGCCCCTGGATAAAGTTTACAACTTTAATAATGTTAAAAAGGTTTTGTGCATTTTTTTTCGAATAGGGACGATATTACAAGCATATTTGTTTTTTTTTTTAATTAAAACCATTTTCTTTCAATGCCTTTAAGGATGTTATGGTCAAAATAAAAGAAAAATCAGTAGTAATCATCCTATTAAAATACAACATAGTTTTAAAATTAAAAACATGTATTTAATAAACTGTCCTGTATACAAATTATTTTTAACCAAATTATGTAAAACGCACTATTAAAACGTTTTATCCAATTTAAAAATGATAAGGTCATTATAAAATTACCTTAATATCCTTTCCCTGTGATGTTCGGTACATGTTCCGCATAGTAATAATACTGCTTAGAGCTATCATATTAATAATCTAATTACGATCTATGGCCGTAAAGTGGCGGGTCTGGTAATCAAAAACTCAGACGGTAGCGGAATGCATTTTACCATACCTATATCTTAAATTTTTCTTTACAAAACTACCATCCTTCTATTCTTTTTCGTTAAGAGAATAGCAACAAGGAAAGAATTAAGTGTGACGTGTAGTTAATTACAATTTGCATGTAATTTAATTTCATCAGGGTCGGACTGGGTGGAGTCCAATGACAGGCTGATTACAGGGCAGTCTAGCTTCGGTCCAGCGCCCGTCAGTTTTTTAAACGTGCTATAAGTGGAACTTTCGATTAACTTTTTTTCCTCATACAGAAATTGAAATTTATTTCCACAAATATTTTTAAATTCATAAAGATTCTTAGTTTAAAATAAATTCTTTATCTAGGTAGTTAATAGTTTTTTAATTAATAGTGGGGTTGTATTGGTTAGTATTTTTTATTACTATAATTAAGTTGAAAATAAAAGAAATGTTTAAATCCTATCCAACTTTTAGAAATTTAGGTCTAATCTATTGGAAGACACACAAGTAAACATAAAAATGGTTTTGCTTGTTAAAATATTAGTTAAAATAAGGATAAACCGGTTTGTTTGTTTTTTTTTTTTGATAAATAAGTTTTTCATAGCATATAATCAATTTGGGGTTTTGTTTTAAAATTTTCAGTTTTTAACAGAGTGCGAAGAATGACCTAGGATAAAAAAAATAAGTTTTAAATCAAAATAAGAACACTTTTTCTCTGTCACTCTGTTTTAATTAATTATTAATATAATTTATTAGTGGAGTAAAATTTGAAAGGAAAGTCGCTTAGTTATCGAAAAAAAAACCGGCGTAGAACCAAACCAGACTTAGTGGGATTCTTTAATAAAGTAATCGTGTACACGAAATCACTTTTTACGACATTTTTTAGTGGTCGAGAACTTTTTTATTTCGGAAAAAAACAAAAAAAAACAGTTTTCAATGAAACACGTTTTTTAACATCTCCACTGCTATATCTCTAATAATATTTACGATATCAGGTTTTTTTAGATTAAAGTAGAAACAATAGCGTTTCGAACAACGTCCCACGTGAAGCTGATTCTTTTTTTGTTTAATTTTTAAAATGGAAGGAAACTCAAAATTGTTATTTTCAGTAGCGTAATTTTACGGAATCGAGAAAAAAGTTTATTATTAAAAATGTATACATACATGCTGCGTACAAATTGTAGCTAATGTTTAGAAAAAGTTTTTAAAGTAAAAATTTTTCATGTTTCATTTATAGTATTGAGTCAGTGATATTTTTTTAACGGGCGAAAGTCCTATATTTGCGCGCTCGGCTTAGTGAGCCGGCCCGCGGCCGGCCGACTGCAATAATCTTACGGTCTGGTGGGAGTGTAATAGTTTAAGTTTTATCAACAGGTTTAAACGCAGATCTTAGAGCTACTTAAGTTTTTTAGGAAAGAAAAATTTAAAATATTTAAAACAGTTGGGTAGGTTATAAACCCATTCAAAAAATGTTAATCATTGTTATTAATTACCCACCTTATTAGTAGGTAGGAATTTGTTATTTTTTGATTATACATTCATGGGTTCATCATTTTTAAAACACTTTGAGCAACAAAAAATTGCGGATGCTTTATGTCTTTTAATTAAATTAGAGAAACATATAGTATCTATATAAAATATAAACTAGGGCTTCGTTAAACTTTTTTTTAACCAGGAATAAATAATTTTTGATCACAAATCCGGCTTTGGCTTGAGAATGCACCTACAACCTCACCTTATCTCGGAATCCATCTTTCAGGCCCTATAGAGGCCATTTTTGGCCCCTAGGGCCAATTCCAGACGTGAAGGGCCATCTCTGAGCTCGGAATCGGATTTAGCGTCGAAAAATACATGGGAATACATAATATGTCTGACCTACTAGTCAGAATATTTTTTTTTGTGGGGCTATGTAATATTTCCGCATGGCAACACTGTAAACGTCTTGAAGCCACGCATGTATTTATTACATGTAAGTCGTAAATAGTTAAAATAAAATGTCAATGAGCAATTTTTATAATTTCAATTGCGATTTTCTTGGTGAAAACCACTTCATTCGCATTTTTTGTCTTAAATAATAATATTTAAAGTATATTTTACATTGCAAATTTAAAAATCGTCCAATTCCGTGAGTGATTTTCTTTACCGGATCCAAAAATGTAATAGGTAAGTAGTTATTAAGGCGTTTCATTATTAGCATTCTTCGTAAATTTCATCCATTTCTGCGTCAAAGTCTTTAATAATGTTATTGCGGGAACGAGATTTACACTCCTAACAGCATTTTAGGCCTTCTTTCACACAAGTACATTCAATTTTGGGTTGGCATAAAGCCATTGCACTACGTAGTATGGCAGGAGCTCTTAATAAAGTTTGAATTTTGGACATTTCTTTAGGAAGTAAAAGATCTATCTGAACATCACTACCAATACTTGCAAAAGAGGTAAATATTGTCGAATTATTTTCGGATAGGTTCGAGGCAGTATTGGGAACTAGGTATTTTCCGATTTTTGTTCGATTTTATGGTTCTTTCAGATATGTAGTGGCTGTAACATAATTTATGATATTCTCATGAAATGCAAATAAATCTTCATAGCCACTTAATTTAGATATCATTTTAATGTCATTTCTATTCCTGACAGCTTTATTAATTTTTTGAAAGGTAGCTTTTTCACTACCTAAAAAGATTCAGTACTATGTAAAGAAAAAATACCCTAAACATTATTTATAAGGATAAAATTTGTATTTTGTTTCATGACAAAATATAAACTAATATATGTAGGTATGTACATAATAATATTTAAATTACTGGTTTAAACAGATTTTTTATTAAACTTTTCTTCTTTTTATTTTTACATGTGTTGCAAAAAAGCACATTTTTCTAAATTGAAACTATGGCATTTAAGTTCAGTGCCACAATAATTTTAAGGATCGGAGCCACTGTCTGATTGCAAAATATGATAATAAGTTTGAGAATTTGTGTAAGATTTACGACAATCTATATGATATTTTATTTTTATTTCGCCATTTAAAATACCTTTTTTTTATAGTAATGATAACAATCCTTGTATTCTAGGTCTTTGTATCACAGATTTGTATTCATCATACAAAATTTTCTTACAAATAATGCGCTTCATTGTTTTAGAATATATACAGCACACTGTAAATTTCGACAACCACCACTACTAATGTACTATTAGGCACGCTATCCGCATGCGAGGTCTATTGGGTCCCGATGATACCTTTTTACGTCTGAAAAAAAATCGCTGTTTCCAAACGATACGCTCTAGGAAAAACATTTTTTTTTAAACTTTTGTTATTATTTGGCTATATTTTTTTCGCTGCATGTATAAAAAAAAATTCCAAAAATAAAAAAGTTTATAGATTGGTGAAAATTTCAATACAAAAAATATATATTTTTAGTTTATCTGATTTTTAAAGGAATTAAAGTGAAAACAGTTTATAAGGTTAAAAGCGCTACAATGTGGGCTTTAATTTGACACAAAAAAATTTTCGGTATCTTTGATAGTTTTAAAGTTATGGCGGTGGAAACAAAAAAAATCATTTTTTTATAATTTAAAAAAAATCACTTTTTATTAATTTAAAAAGTTCGAGACCACAAAAAAAATGTAATATGCGATTTTATGTACCCGGTGACATACTTAAAGAAACCTAACACTATATAACTATAAACTAAAACTGGTTCTTCACCAAAAAAAAAACCGACACAATAGACTTACGGAATCGCTCCGCTAATCATTGGAAACACAGGTTACTTTTAAAAAAACTCGAAAACGAATACAAATATCAACACGCGGTTTTTGCCAGATTGTAGGTTTTTTTTTAAACCTACAATAAACAATCACAAAGTCGTATTTAACTTTTGTTAAGATTCAAAATTCACAACCCTTCCACTTTAAGCCAATCTGTTGATGGGGACGATGATTCTGAATTTAAAAATATTCTAAGGTCTACTTGACAAATGAAAACTCAAGAAAACTTTAACTATTTAATTCAAAATTGAAATTTGCCAGAAAGCAGTCAGAACTATTAGGACCTGTTTAAAAGAATGAAATTTACTATGATACTAAAACTAGCTAATTTGGAAATCGTGATCCACACTTCAGATCATACTTTTTTTCAAGATGGAGACCTGGTGTATTGTTATGATATAAATGACATAATAAATATTTTGGGAACCGATTATGATCCCTAACAGTGGCGTGTATTTATTGACTCTTTTATAACAAGTTTTTCTGCATAACGGTAATACATTGTGTCCAAAATTTAACATACATGTATTGCTATCTCGGTTAGTATACAAGATAGAGAAATGCTTGAATGGGAAAAGTTTAAATGCCGATTTTTCTTGAAAATTTGGTGTTGAAGATATTAGCGGAAAAAAATAAAAATCGTTTATTTTAATTTTTGCTTGGGATTCGTTTGTTTTTATTTTGATATGATTTAACCTATGACATTATTGGGACAATTTTCGACGTCAAACATTTGGCCATTAAATTTGTTCTCCGATCGTTTTTTGTTTCTCAGTTGCCAACCAAAACTTCCGATTTTTAAATGGCGGCCATCTTAAATTTTTTGATATTTAGGTATCTCCTAGAATTTCCTTTTCGGCGATGCAGTTTAAAATATAAAAAAAAAATATTTGTGTATATTATGTATGTCAATATCCCCTATAAAGGTATGACGACATAGGTCTGTTTTTTGCAAATAAAAGTAATAATATTTTTAAAAATATTGTTTGCGTTTCATTAAAAAATTATTTTGAAAAAACCAAATTCAAGCAATCTTAACAAATAAAGATAGCGATTTGATAATATGAAGATGGGTACTAACAAAAATGTTTGTTCTATTTCTTACAAACTTCTGTTTTGCTAACTGGTATTTAAATCGTTCAATAAAACCTCGATTTTAAGCTTTGATTAGAATGGTATTTGTTTGAAATAGACATTTATTCACAACAAATATGTTTTTCCACTTAGCAAAATTTTAACAAATACAGTTTTATTTTTGCAATGATCGTTTTCAAAACTTTTGATCTAGTGAAATATTTTTATTAAAATAATTGGCATAAGAAACTGACACATTAAAGAAGGGAAACTTGCTGCCTTTAAATAGGATGCAATAAGTTAGCAAACTGTATTTTTAGAATTTCAAAAAATGCGAAAAATTGTCTGTTGTAAATAAATACCGTAAAAATCAAGGCTTCAAATGAAAGTATATTGAACAGTCAAATTTTTAATTAAAAAAACAGAGGGTTTGAAAGAAATACAACAAACATTTTTTTTACTACGCATAATTTTTAAATTATCGATTTTTTTTTTTAAATTTAGGATTGCTTAGATTTGGTTTTGTTATAATTTTTTTTAATAATACAAAATAATATTTTTCAAATAATATTGTTTTTGTTTGCAAATTGCACATTTATGTCATATCTTAATAAGAAAAATTGAAAAGAAGCGCAGTGACGAGGCATCGCACAGTGTCGCTATCAATGGACAGAATTGGAATTCATGATAAAAATAAATTCCATATTCTGCTAAATAAATAGCTAATCTAGTATCAGAATTGCCCAAAAAAACATTTATAACCTTAACGCAAAAATAGTTTTGGTGAGAGAAGGTGGTGGAAACACAAAACATGTCTGTATTATCCAAGGAAGTTTTAAACGTGTATGGAAGCCCAATGCTATGGCCCATTCGATCAAAAAATGTCCAGCCCAGTATAAAAATAACTGTCAGACTTGGCCTTGCCGATTCTGCGCAATAACAAAATTCCATGAAATAATTTAATGTGTTGCCCACTTACACACTGATAAATCAATGTGCAGTTAGGCAACACATTATACTTTTATGAGAGCCGGAATACCTTTTTTAATGCATCGGCGCACGCGGCGCGTATGATATCCGCGCTGTACCATCCACCAACCGTTGGCGTCGTCGTCTCATCAATCGCCGTTTTCGTTGTGGTTTGTGCCCTTTGCGCCGTATTAGTTTCGGTTGTTTTGCCTTGTGTGATTATATTTTGTGGTTGCAGGAGTTTTTGGATTGATAAAAACATTTTTATTTTAGTGATTAGTGTTTATTTAATTGTGACTATAATTTTGTGTTTATTGTTTGTTACTTAATATCGTAACAAAATGACTGGAGGTTGTATGGTTTTGTCTTGCAAATCCAAGGGTAACATACCCGGCATTTTTTACTTTAGATAAGTATTTCTTATATTTAAATTAGGTGTTTCTTATGAGACGTAACGTTAGGTAACCGAATAAATAATAATACCTATATCAATTATGAATAATAGAAAATAAAATATTCATAGGAAATAGCAGTGGGAAAGTAAGGCAATCTTAACTATCTTTTAGATGATTACCACAATGTTTGTGTGTTTCTGTGGATTATAAAAAGAAATAAGGTTTACATTTAGGTACTTTTATTTCATTTAACAATTTAGTTTAAAATTTATTTTAAAAAATCGTGTTTTATTTATTTACAAAGATTTTTGGTAAAAATACAAAACTCCGGAAAATATCAACCATTTAAATAGAGGGCTGTAAAGTATTCTTTCCATATTATATCAGATGATATAAAATCCAATATTACACAATAATTTTAAATATTCTACAGTGATATCGTTGAATTACCAACAATTTTGTGCAAAAAAAAAAACAGTGAATGTTTAAATTTGACATATGGTGATGTTAACTTTATAGATAGTAACAAAGAATTATGGAAGTCTGGCCCTGACCCACTACTCATTGCGCAAACTCCGCATTGCCGACCCCCCGATTCCCGCTGCCCTGCACGGCTGGACAATTTTGTTCTACAGTATTGGGCTTCCATACACCTTTAAACTTCCTTGGTATTATCGCGCAGCCGTAGTGTGGCATTAGATTTCTGTTAAAATTGTTTACCCTTTTTAAACTCGTTTAGACAAAAAAATGGCCACTGCTTTTGAAGGTATGCATCTTTTTTTCTCTTAAGAATGTTTTGATTTTTACTAAGGTATCTTTATACTAATTTTTATATTTACTTTATTAATATTTTCACAAATACAAATACTAGTGAACTTTGACTAAGGTTTTAAATAATACGTATCCAACCATATCTTACAACTTTTTTTTATGAGTTAATCAATCATTATGTTATTCAAAACCATAATTTGTTTCTGCCACTTTCCGCCGCTTTTCTTTATATACATATTTGTTTAGACGAGACACCCCAAATTAAACGCGTTGTGTTATACAATGAATGGGTTGGTAGTAGTACTGACAAGAAAATGACCAATGTAATGGGAAAAATGCGCAGCGAATTAATGAAATACGACATCACAGAAAATGTTGAACATTTCTTGTGTGTGGAAACGAAATACTTTTGTTTGACCATTGACCGGATGTGGAAAGAATGTAATAGAACCCGCAAAACTTTCGAAAATTAATACGAAGAATGGCTTAATAGAACCATTATTTTTTCGGAATTAAAATCAAGAAAAACACTAGGAAAGAAAAAGAAAATGTAGTTGGCAATGTACAGCCAGGTACCAGCAGAGGTAGACCACAGAAACTTTTCCAAAATGCATCCTATAAAACAAAAATACGCAGAGTTGACCCTCTTGCTTCAAATTATTCTACCGAAGAACTAAGTTTTGCTGCTCAACAATCTGCTAATTTACAAAAATCAACTATTAGTGTTCGTGAAACTACAGAAAAATGTTTGACTCCTCAACAAACCCTAGCACTATTTTATGATTTAAATTTATCATATAGAAAATACAATATTTTGCCATGACATATTGAGATACTTATGCGTCGAGGAAGTTTCAGACAATGCATCATTTGCAGTAAATTTAGTCAAAGGCATGGATATTAGCGAGGATTATGAAATTTCATATTAGTAAATTACTAAATAAAACACTAAAAAAAAAGAAATAAAGGGATTTTTGCCTTTTTCAGTATTGCTAGTATTTTCGGAAATATATGTAATATGAAAAATCAAAAATTAATAAATTAATGATAACTATCTCACCCTGTACACATATTTAATTAGTTGCTTTATACATATGCCTGAACTGCGATATTGTTAATTTAGTGGTATTTTTATTTGGTTATAAATCTGTAATAAAATAATTTTAATCAAATTGCTAAACTTAAAATTATATAATAAACAAAGAGAGAAGCCCCCCAGTTGGTTAAACCAGTGCCATAAAACCTAACTAAAAAAAAAATCAAATTGAAATAATAATATTTGTTAAATGTTTCGAACACTCTGTATAATTAAAATCGTATTTGCTCATTAATGTATTTGTTACGGAATATTAACTAAATGTATTTAGAATGAAGTTTTAAGTAATAAAAGCCGTACGATTCCTATTTATTAAAAAAGTTATTTTTGTCCGATATCCCCTATATTGTGCAGCACTGTGCATCGGGCCAAATGTATTGTTAAAAAAATATTTTAAACCCAGATTCAGCCAAACGACTAGAATAAAAGTGACCAGATATTTTGCCACTGTCCTTTTAAAAGACAATTTATATTATGCTGGGTGCTGTACTTGTAATACTAAAACATAGATAGGAATATTAAAACAGCATTCGAACCTTGTAATACATCTAAATTCTTGAGCAGGGTTTTCATTAGCAAAAGGTTTTCGGTTTGTAAGTGCTTAAAGTTACAGTTTACAAATTTTAAAAAACATGGCTTATTTAAGGT
Source organism: Listronotus oregonensis (assembly GCA_019359885.1). Lineage (NCBI taxonomy): Eukaryota > Metazoa > Arthropoda > Insecta > Coleoptera > Curculionidae > Listronotus > Listronotus oregonensis. Next base: position 33,575 of record JAHBCN010004319.1, on the reverse strand, counting down.
AAATTACTTAGCTTAATGATTTAAAAAAAAAAACGTATAAAAGTAAAATAGTAGCTCTATAAATTAGTATATTTACCTAAAAACTAACTTATTATTTAGAGATTGTTAGGGTTCTAGTTCTGCGACAGGATTTTTGTTTGTGTCCTTTTAAAAGGACAGAGGCAAAATCTACTGATAAATTGTTTTTCCTGAAACATAATAGTAACTTGTATATGTTATATACAAGTTTTTATAGTTTTTTGTTATTACTGGAGTACTTACTAAGTCTTAGTAAAAATAATTTACGTAACGATTTGTTTAAAGATTATTAAAAAAACCTTTAACCCTCGATGAACTTGTGGAAAAAGCAGAAAATTTTAACTTAGAGCCGGATTTAATTTCTGATGAAATAGTAATTTTTTTCCCAGAAAACGATAAACTTACTGGCGGAGACAGTGGAAAAAAAGACAGTGTTACAATAAATAACTTACCTGGTACACAATTTAGAGCCGACGCCGGTGCAAAACTGCCTCAAACGTCAATTAGCCAATCGTCTGACTTTGACAGTAAAGACGACCTTCCACTATTAGATTTCGACATGCTAGCTGACCCAACTACTTGGAATACTATTTATGGTCCAATACAAGAACGTTCAACGGTAGAGACATTATTTTTGTTTTTTGATGAGGAGGTCATGAACCTGTTGGTGACATGTACTAACTTGTATGCCAATACTCATAATGGTAATATAACGATTAATAAAATTCGTTGTTTTACTGGTATTTGGCTACTAAGTGGTTAGAGCTGTCTGTCTCGTAATGAGATACTGGGAAAATTCTTCTGATACCATTGTTAAAATAATGCAAATCTAAATAAGGATGACATATTTTAAACTTCGTCCATTAATTAAACTCGCAAATAAAAAATTTATGGATATATTACCAATTAGTCCAGTAAATGAAGGGACAAGGATGTAAATAAATCTGTACAGATTTCCCCTGTGGCGCAATTTTTAGGTATTCAGGGATGCTTTCGAGCGAAAAAAAGGTTATTAACATTAATAGGTGGGAAAGGGCTGAAAATGCCCCCTCAATGCCCGAAAAATAAGTTCGGTTTGTAATCTAGAAAAATGGTCTTTATATTTTTTTTTTTTAAATCGATAGCTTTCGAGATAACAGGACCCAAAAGTCTCCTCATTTCAGCTGCCGCACTACCGCTAGAATGCCGCTATCTTCATGAATTCACTTATAAGCGGGCGGACGAATTGTTCCATTACTCGGGCAAAAATGTACATTTTTTAATCATTCAAAGTTCATCGGAATGGGAAAACACGTACCTATCATTGCATATGAGTTTGGGTCCATTCTGATTTTTCTAGAATATTTAAAAAAGCGGTCAAAGTTTTTTTTCACAATATTTTGGGAGTATCATTAATTTATTTTAAATTTTTTTAAATAGTTTGTTATTAACATTTCTTTTTTATAATGAGACCTTAGCAAGTGTTCAAAGATCCCGAAAAATTTCCTTTACCATCTTTCTTGCGTTTTGATAAAAATCTGCATTTTTTAGCCGTTTCCGGAGTTCTAGAAAATCTGTATGTTCTGGATTTTTCGACGGCCGTTTTTGCGAAAAATATTGGTGTTGCGAAAAAAATGGTAGGGAGCATTTTTGTAGATTTCGAGGAGATCTTCATTTTTGTCTGAACAAAAACTGTCCAATTCACATATTTGACAGATATTCGCGAAAAACTCAAGTTCTTTTCGCTCGAAAGCATCTGCGAAGACTTAAGAATTGCGCCATAAATAAAAACTGTACAGATTTAATTACAGCTTTGGGTACTTTCAGGTCTTTAGTTACTGGACTAAATGGAGCAATATAGTCTAGATAAATTGATGGTCTCATATTATAGGCGATATCCTACTAAACAATTTACACATGGAAAACCGATTCGTTGGGGATACAAATTATGAACTGCTGACCAATTAATTGGGCTAATTTGAATAATTTAAGCCTCATCAGGGTTTAAAGACTTTATTGTCTGATAAATATTAAAGGCCTGGATGTGAAAGCAAGTTAAGTTCTACAATTTGTGGATACCTTGAAGACGACTATCCATAACATGAGCTATCAAATTATTTTTGGCAACCTATTTACATCTCTACCATTGCCACCGGAACTAAGAGACTTAAATACCTACTGTTTTTAATCATACTATACTAAATAATTTTCATTTAGTTTATTATTCCTCAATGATATTAGTTTAAGTTAACATATGTTACTATGTTTTTCCAATAAAAATGTATTTAATATATGAGCTATATATTTTTTTTACCTTTAAAAAATGTTTTGGCAAAATAGGGTACCCGTTTAGTAGCAAGTAGGGTATCATTAAAAAAAAAGAACCAATGGAATATTAAAAAAATCAAAGATGACCACCCTATAATAATCGAAAGTTTTGGTTAGTAACTAAAAAACAAAATACGATCGGAGCAACAATTGTTGGATATACGTTCGTGACCAAAAAGTGTCCCAATAATGTTATAATTTAAAACAAGTTAAAATTTAAACAAATGAAACATAAGCAAAAATTAAAATCGACAATTTTACTAATAGTCAAAATGCATTAAATCCTCTAAAACTTTTTAACTTGAAACATTTCCTATTCTGTATACTAAATTAGGTGACAATACATCTGGGCTGAATTTGGGACCCACAATATACTTTTTTTTATAGCTCTGGCCCATACTGCTTATGTGAAAAAAACCTATATAAATATAAAGTTTTACTTACAAAAATCAATTATTGTACATATTATGCTTTTAGAATCTGTGGCGATTTAAAAGTTGTTAATCTATTGCTCGGACTTTAGCTGTGATATACCAACTTTTGCTGCTTTTTATGTGAATGGAACAGTCAAGACAGAACTGAACTGTAATAAAACAGCATCCTTAATTCCTGGAGAAAAAAAAATCAAGTAATAACTCCTTATCAAGCCATCGGGAATACTTCTTCCACCATCGCATATCAAATTAGGATTGACTAAAAACTTTTAGAAAGCAATGGATATTTGTATCTAAAAGAAAAATTTTCCAAAATTAGTAATGCAAAGATTAACGAAAGTATTTTTGTAGGACGTTAAATCATAAAGTTAATAAAACATTTGGTATTCTAGAAAAAATTAGGCGACTTAAAAAAGCCTGAGCGATGAGCACGGAGAACGGCTTCATCAGGAAATTTTAAAGGTGGAAAAGCGTTACCAAGGCATAATATGGAGCCCAAGTATGCTGGCAGGTTATTGCTGAACCATCAATGGGGACCAACCACGAGCTAAATTTGCGAGAAAATTTTAGATCGGAACTTATAAATAATAAATCTTTTTACCTTGGAATAATTTGGATAATTAAGGGAATACAATTTTTGGCTCATGGATTTCTTTTTAAATGTTTATTCATGACAACCATCTATTAAAGTAAAAAATATTATAGAAGTACGTGTGGCACGACAAACTTAAAATTTGGTTTACCAGTGTAATTCATAATAGTCAGGGAGGCCACCGCAAAAAAGCTAGCCAATAAGAGATACGCATAAAACATTTTTTTATATTACTATGAACTATAATTTACTCAGAGCCGCTCTGCTGCCTTAGCTCAGCGGGTTCAAATTGTATTTTTTTTTTACCTAAAAAAATCTTAAAAAACCGTTTTTTTTTAATTTAATCAAAAATATTGATTTTAGGAAAAAATATATATAATGAAAATTATTACTTTAATAAAACTACGAATTTTTTTTGTTTAATATATTTTTGTGCTCCATTTTAGTTTTTGAGATATTTACGATATAAATTTAAAATAATAACTCAAATATCTTAAAAAGTAGAGGAAGTACAAAAAATGTATTAAACAAAAAATATGCTTTTTAATAAGCTCCATAGGGGAGGTTATATACACATTTTTAATGAAATAAAATTTGGCCAAAAATTTTGCTAAAACAATATTTTTGATACAAATAAGTATACCAGCTTCGATTCATCTAAAAGTTGATTTAAAATGTTTTATTCATTGAATGAATCAGACTAATACACATGTGCCTCGAGGCAGTGGGGGATAACATGGTTATTTTATTAATTTTTTTTTGGTCAATAACTGTCGTCATTCTGATCTACTTGAAATATTAAACTAAAAAAAAAATTGAGGTCTAATTTATTTAAAAAAAGTGCCTTCTCTATCTGGGTGTTATACACCTGGCAGGATGCTTAACATTACACATGATATGATTACACCGCAAGCCTCTACAAGAAAGGAATAGTGAAGCCTTTTAAAGAATTTATAAAAAATCTACAAGTACAAGAAGTGTTCGCTAGCTTGAATAATATTGATAAAATTAATAATTTAAGGAGTATAGGAATACTACAAAAATTTACCTGTAGGCATTATGGATTTTATGAAATTTATTGTAATAATAATGTTAATGATGCGCAATTAATATTATTTCAAAATCAATTTATCGACGCTCGCAAATAGAAACATCGTAACTCAATTTTTGACGAAATTGAGTTAAGACTACTTTCTGGTATAAAATGTTCTTCTCTTTCGTTAAAAAATATTTTTTTTTAACATTTTTGAAAAAAATATTGTTATTTAAAAAAGTAGTTTAATCGTATCTACTTCGCAAGAAATCTGGCTTAAATAATATCTTAACTAAAGATACAAACTTTATAAACAGCAAATAAAGAAATAATATTCATCGTATCTAAAGTTAGAAGCAGAATGCAACAAATTTAATTAAAGTCAGTCATCGTATGTCTAGATACAATAATAGTACATACATGCTAAGCAAGTAATTTTATCGTAAGTAGACTTGAATGTTAATATTTTTAGTTTGGTAAATGCATTTTATCGTAACTTAACATACGATAATCTAAATCGGGCAACTCCGACCGGGACGGCCTATAAATTCTTTCCGTTCGAGTTACGATGTTAGTGCACGTAAGTTACGATAAAATTAATAATCGTTTATTTATATCGGTAAAGAGACAAGGCAGTATTGTTTTTAGTTTGTTTTGTTGTTTATCTAAAGTTTCTGTAAATTATTCATAAAACATGTGTTCAAGAGGAATATTTTTGGTAAAGCTAGCACAAGGTAAGTGATAAATTGTTATTAAGACTATATAATTTTAACAGTTTGATAGCTTTAGCGGCGTATTATTTAAGTGCTTAGAGTGGTTGCGCACGGGCTATAAGCCTGCACTAACAGACATTTCATGATTAATTAGGTTTTTTACGATATACTAATTTTGCGTTGTGTATAAATTCAAAAGTTTTGTGTTAAAGTTTCTTATAACTATTTTGTTATTTCATATCTTTTTTATTAATATCTATACCTTTTAGAAGAGAACAGTAGCGATACTGAAAACGAATGTCCCAACACAAGCTTAGAACAAGCATTAGCACATTCGCCAATTTTTGTTGAAAATGAGTTTGATCCTGGATTTGAAGAAGTAGACCCTGCCGCATTATTATTTGGAATTGCTCAAGATGAGTTTCCAATGTATGAAAAACAGCTTCTTCTACAAATAAAGAGCATTTAGAAAATACTGATGGGGACTCTTTGCCTATGGAGGATACCATATCTGAGGTACTAAAATAAGGTGTGATGCAAGAATATGAATAAACAATTTTTTATTGCAGCTTGAAGATGATGCTAATGAACAAACAAGCTTAGTAGAAAAAACGTTTCATAGGACGTGAATTTATCAGTAACTCTAGAAACTGTCACTGACCACCAACATATGGATGCGGAAAAAATATATCGCCAGGTAGAAAAAGTATAGAAATGAGAAAACTTGGAAAGTTAACATAGCTAAAAGAAAAAGAAATACAAGACAAGAATATACTTCATACGCTACAAAGAAAATTATTCAGGCTAGAAAAATTAAGGAAAGTTGTGAAAAGAAAAAATGTAGAATGGAATCTTACAAGAAAAATTTAGAAGATCAGCGTAAATATATATTTTTTTAAATTCTGGAAATTAGGAAATCATAATAAGCACATGGACTTTATATCAAAGCATGTAAAAAAGGAGCAAAAGAAAGTGGAAACGGTAAAGGGAAAAAATTCAAGGCGCCAATACACAATGCAATATTATTTTACAGTTGATGAATCCATCATTAAAGTATGCAAAACTTTTTTTCTAAACACTCTCAGTATTACTGATATCTGGATAAGAACTGTAATGCTTAAATTGGAAAAAAACGCGATTGGATTAGGTAGTCCAGATGGTAGAGGCAGAGTAACAAGTACAGATCCGAAAGTAGAAGTAACCAGAAAATTTGTAAGGCAGCATATTGAGTCTCTTCCCACAACTGAATCTCATTATATTCGTAAGGATTCACAACGTCAATATCTACAAGCTGATATACAATCCATAGCTCAGATGTATAGACTGTACATAGATTGGGCCAAGGAAAAAAATATTAGTCCAGTTGCAACCTGCAGACAGTACCGGTATGTCTTTGAGCATGAATTTAATATGGTTTTTTTACCAAAAAAAGACCAGTGCGAGGTTTGTGACAAGTTCTTGCTGGCAGATGAAAGCAAAAGAGAAGAAATTGAAGAAAAGAAAAGAAAACACCTAGCAAACAAAGACGCTGTAAGAAAATTAAAAGAACAGGATAAGGAGCAGGAAAAAGATGATAAATCATTTAACGTCGCCTGTTGTGATTTACAAAAAATTCTAGTTACCCCACACAAAGACGTAAGCATTTTTTATTACATATTAAAATACAGTACCTATAATCTAACCCTTTTTGACCTTCGAAATAATAAAGGATATTGTTATGTCTGGCACGAGACCATTGCAAAACGAGGAGCTAATGAAATTGGTAGTTTTGTATTGGATTACATTAAAAATCAAAAGCAGAATGGTGTTGATACCTTTGTGTTCTATACAGATAATTGCGTAGGTCAAAACAGGAATCGGTTTATCTATGCCATGTATGTGTATGCAGCAGAAAAATATAACGTAAATATTACTCACCGTTTCCTCGAGAAAGGCCATACGCAAAATGAGGGGGACAGCGTCCATGCTCTTATAGAACGACAGAAAAAGGGCAAGGTAATTTACACACCGAGCAGTGGATTATGCTTATAAAAATGGCAAAAGTTACAGGTGAACCATACGACGTTATAGAAGTCAGTCAAGATATGATTTATGACTTAAAGGGACTAGTAACACCTGAAAGAAACTGGAAAACAGATCAAAATGGAACAAATATCAAATGGAATGACATCAGAGAAATTGAGATATTATTTGATGATCCATTAAAAATAAAAATTAAATACGATTTTGTTGACGAAAATGACCATTGCTTACTGGATTTAAAAAACCAACCTTAAGTAAGAGAATTAAACTAAAGTCAACTTGCCAAAAGAAGGAATTGGGTAAGGCTTATAACGGCCCGCTTAAAATATCTGACAAGAAGTTTGAACACCCACAATTCCTATGTAAAAATGGAATCCCAGATTTATATCATTATTTTTACCAAAACCTACCCCATGGAGATAATGACGAGAAAGAAGATTCTGACTGAAACATAATTGAATTTTGTCAAAAATAGTTAATGGGTTGATCCATTTTTATTTGTATTTTTATTTTTCTTTAAAATAAATATTTTACTTTCTTAATTGTGTTGTTTTTATTTGCTTGAAATAGTTTTGCTATATCTGTATCTGTACTTATATATGTCATATCGTATCTTTAGATACGATAATTACATTTTAATAAATGCCCGATGGTTACATTGTATCCTAACATACGATAATATTTTTTTAAAATATGCCCCACAGTTTCATCTTATCTTAAGATACGACAATAAATACCCAAATATTATTCGATAATAACATCGTAACTATTTTATAGTTAAATTTAAAAAAAAATAGCCAATTTTCTAACTACATTGTTTTTTAAGAGGGTGCCTAAAAAACATATGTACACCGTGGTAAAAATTTTGTGCCCAATATTTATTTGATGCTTTGCAAATCATAAAACACCCCTGAAACTTTAAACCTGTTTTCTGCACTGTGTTTTTTCGAGATACGATGTTTCTATTTGCGAGCGTCGATGGGTGTTACACCTGGCAGGATGCTTAACATTACACATGATATGATTACACCGCAAGCCTCTACAAGAAAGGAATAGTGAAGCCTTTAAGAATTTAAAAATCTACAAGTACAAAGAAGTGTTCGCTAGCTTGGATAATATTGATAAAATTAATAATTTAAGGAGTATAGGAATACTACAAAAATTTACCTGTAGGCATTATGGATTTTATGAAATTTATTGTAATAATAATGTTAATGATGCGCAATTAATATTATTTCAAAATCAATTTATGTCCTTATCAAATACGGAATATTTCAAAAAGAATTTAAAAAAATTATTCTTTACTACTTCCACCATGTTGGAAGTCACCTAAACAAAAAAATTTAAGAACTGGTTATGTAACATCGAAGTGGCAGAATGAAACAGAAGCAATCTGCATTCATATATTACTTACTTATTCTGGAAGTCACTTAACCTTCCTAACACTGACTGACTTCATACCCCGTAAAGTACTAACTGGGGTTATTTTGTACCCCAGCTTATTTATTGATTTTTTACTTAGTTTTTTATAATATCTTATATTTTTCGTTAAATTAAACACAATTAATAAAATATATTAACAAAATATTTATAATAACAAAATTTATAAATGAAAAAAGATATCCCAAAAAACATTTTTTGAAGTCAAACAATTTTAAAGTTTTGCACTGTCCACAAAAAAAAATTCTCACTGTGTTTTAGACAAACAAAATTTTGACACGGTTCGGACAAATAACAGAACGACCAGATGATCTCTTCACTAAAGGTGGTACATGAGGCCGCTAACGTGGAACACAGCGATCAATCATATGATCGGATTAGTTACTAAATCCTATCCTTGTTACCATATCTTTTACGTATTTGATCCTTTACAAGTTCTTTTCAAGGCATGAGAACTTTGCTCCTAGCATCTAGGTATGACTGTTCCAATCGGGATACTTTAGTTTCCATAGAATAAAGGAATTTAAAGCTGTATATCAATGAGATGACCAAAAATAACCATTGGCCATCTGTTTGTAATTCTTCGGTAGTGTATTCCTTTACCATTTGTCCGGTATCAACGGCACCTTTAAGTTATTTGTGTGCAGAACTATTTCGGTTTATACGAGTTGGCCTCATCACTGACTTTATATATAACGATTTCAGAAACTAATGTAAAAGAATTTTAGCTAACACTTCACACAATTCAATGTTGCAAAAAAAATAGATGTAATAAAAATAAAAATACATTTTACCACCGAACGCGCGAAACAAATATGCAGAATTTGCAGGAAAATACCTGTCTACAACAACAGAAAATAGTTTTTGCACGCCTACAAGTTTTACGGACTGGGGTATTTTTGTACCCCAGACACTATAAACCTTAGAAAAAACATTAGTATTTTTTAAAAACCAATTTCATTTTCAAAACTAAGTTAGGAATATCGTCTAAATAGCATTTCTAAAAGGATTTTCACGCATGATTAACGAAAACGAAAGTATCTTGATTTTTCAAGAAAAAAATCAAATTGGGGTACAAAATTACCCCAGTTAGTAGATAGATAGATAGATAGATATACATTTATTTGACAACGTTACATTTACATGTTTGTTGCAGGTCACAAAAGTCAGCAAAGTAACCATAAATAAAATTTAAAGGTGTAAGACAAAACACGCAATATTACAAACGTGATAAATAAAAAATGATCAATAGACAATACAAAAATAGTCCATACATGAAATTTAATTCATTGGTGGCGCCTCCATATATTCCTTGACAGAATAAAAACATCCTTGTAATAAAAAAAAAATTAATTTATTTTTAAATTTTAAAAAAATTAAGCTTTGTACAGAGTTGCCATGCTTATTGTATAGTGAAATATTCAGAGAGGTCGTCCGAGCTTGGAGTCGATGCCTGGGGAGTAATAGTAAATTTGAAGATCGTGTCCCGTAGGAGTGATTGTACGACAGCAAGTAAATTTATCTATATTTTTATGAATCTCAAGAAGTGTTTGATATATGTATATGCAAGGAAGTGGCATAATCCCAAACTGTGCAAAAAAGGGTCTGCATGATTCGAGGGGGCCGATCCCCGCAATGACCCTCACGGCCCTCTTCTGAAGTTTAAAAGCTTTGTCGTGATGAGATGAATTGCACCATAAGGACAGTCCCATAACTTAACAGGGAATGAAGGTTGGAAAATATACCATTACCAAAATTTGCGTATCAAAAGACCTTTTATCTGTTTCAGTAAATAAATTTGATTACTTAGTTTGGCACAGAGCATATCAATGTGTGCAAACCATTTCAAACCATCGTCCACCACAAGACCCAGAAGTTTAACGTGTGCTCCCATAATAAGATTATTATTAAAACTAAAAGAAAGTTTTTGAGTTTTATCTGTGTTTAACTTAAGACTGTTACTGGTATACCAGTTTTGGGCCTTCGCAATAGCTTCGTCAGTGCGTTGATTAACAGAAATTTCGTCAATACCAGAGGTAATAATGGTAGAATCATCTGCGTACAATATGCTTTTATTTGGTGACAGTGCAGTGCTAAAGCCATTGATGTAAATGATGAACAATAGTGGGCCCAAAATTGAGCCCTGAGGCACGCCCGAAGTTAGATAATTTTCATCAGAGAGACCACTGTGAATTGAAACGACCTGCTTTCTATTTTGCAGATAAGATTCAAGGAGGCGATGGGGTACTCCATTAACACCATAATAATTCAGCTTATCCAACAGCTTTGGGTGGGAGATACAGTCAAAGGCTCGGCTTAGATCACACAGGCTAGCAGTCCTCAGCTCACCACGATCCAAACCCTGAACTATGTCGCTCACGACTTCCAAAATACCAGTTATAGTGGTGCAGACATTTCTAAATCCGTACTGCTCACTAGCCAGAATTCTAAAATTTTCAAAATACAGCGTAAGTCTGTCCTTCAGAATAGACTCTAATATTTTACCAAATATGGGCAATATCGATATAGGTCGATAATTTTCTGCTTGACTAGGTATGCTGCTTGACTAGGTATCGACAACATCGCTTTCAATTACCGGCCACAAGAAAAACGAACCATTTGGTCGAGGCAACCTGTGTAAAAATTCCAAATGAGATAGTCCGTTGGGTGTTAGTGAGTTTGTAATTGTACTAGAAATAGTACAAAAAAAATTCTTAAAGTCGTTAGCTTCAATCTCGCATTTTAAAGGTTTTCGTGATATATTACACTCTTGTTTAATTAGTTTCCAAGAGTCCTTGGATTTATTAACAGATTTGGACAAGAAGTCATTGTAACCTGTCAACTTGGCTTGACTGACTTTACGTTTATAGTCGTTTTTTAAAGATTTATAGACATTAAAGTCATGGGGTGCTCCTGAAGCGTCACAGATGACCTTAACAGCAGCCAAGGTGTCTCGCATGCGTCTAAGGTCATCACTAAACCAATTACAAGGTTTGAAAGATTTTTTCTTAAACTTTTTAAAGGGAAAAATCTTATTAATTAATGTGGTAAATTGTTTTAACAAAAATTCAGTTAGATCATTGGAATCGGATGTTGCATTATTAAATATCTCCCAGTCTAATTGTCGGAAAGACTCGTCAAACTTTTCTAAGTTTTTTTTACTTAAATTACGTATACTAGGAATATTAGCGTCATTCGTTTTACCGTTTTTATTGAAAGACAAAACCTGTCCGCGATGATCCGACAAGCAGGGGTCAATTACTTCGACCCTGAAAGACTCACCCCCCATGTTCATTAATACATTTTCTATACAAGTTTGTGATGCGGATGTTATTCTAGTGAATTCCTTAATTGTAACAATAAGGCCGTATGAGTTAATTAGATAAGAAAGCTCAGTCAATTTATCATTAGGAGTGGGCATCAGAAAATTAATATTAACATATCCCAATATAACGATTTTTTTGGATATCTTACTTAAATATTCTAAAAGTAACTCAAATTGCATTAGAAAAACCTCAAAATTACCCAGGCACGATCGGTACAGGCAAACTATGGCAGTACCTGATTCAGGTAACAGAGTACCACAGAACTCCGCATCGACCTCCCTAGAATATTCCGACAAGTTGAGTGGTATAGCTTCTAAGCAATTCTTTATAAATATGGAGGTGCCACCGTGCACAGTGCTGGACCTACAAAAAAAGCTTATTAGTTTATAGCCATCAATGTGTAAATGTAAAAGACTAAATTCATTACACCAATGTTCCGAAAAACACAGAATGTCAAATTTTATTCCATCTAGAAACAGCTGCAGTTGATCAGTCTTGTTGGCTACTCCGTTGCCGGTTGACGACTGGAATGTTGAAAATTCGTTTTTTTGAACCTGAAGCGACGTATTGCTGTCCCGGCTGGCCAAATACTTGTATCGTATACCATGTTTACATCTTTCATGGGAAAAGATATTTTAAAAGAAACACTATGCTCCTGTTTGTTCCATATTTGACATTTAAAATCTATTTCTGGTTTAATGTTTTTAAGACAGTTTCCCAGATCAGTAGTAGTTGTCTCCGGGTGGAACCTGTACGCATGAAGGTAACCCAATTTGGGTATTGTTTGGATATTAAATTGGTTAGCAGTGCTCTGACTGGTACCAATCAAAGATTTTTTATTTTTGGGTTTGTTGTCGATAAAATTGTTTTTAGGCTGTTGATGTTGATGGTGCCCTCTGTTAGCAGAGTTATTAGATTGGCCTTTGGCAGTGCTAGGGTCCTGTGTACCATGGTGCTTCAGCCCGTCGAGACCTACATTTGTATTCTCCAAATTCCTAGTTTTATTGATTTGCAGTACTTCTTTTTTATTTTTTATTACATGATTTTCACTGTTTACTATTTTATTACCAGATGGCGGTGGTGATTTGTTTACATTATTTAATGGATATTCTTTATTTGAGTTGTTTTTTAAAAGTGTTCATCAGTCCTTTTTTCTAAGTGAATTAAGAGCCTATTTAATTGAATTACCTCTTGTTTTATTAAAGCTAGTTCTACTTTTGCTGCCACGCATGACGGTTTGACACAACATTGGGCATCGTAAAAATCATCGTTAATTTCTTCGTTTTCACCAGCACATTGCTTGGATTGACCGAAATCAATTATAAATCTTTTTAAACTAGCACTTGATACATGAATTGGTAACTTTTTTTTAATTATAATGTCCACAAGTTCTTGCTTCTTAAGTTTATGAAGCTCGGCTTCAATATCACACCTTTCACTTTCCGCCATCGTTATGATCAATACTGATACTCATATTAGGAAGGTTAAACAAAAAAAATTAAAAACAATTTATATAACATCAAAGTGGCATTAGAGGCGAACTGCATTCATTTCTTACCAAAAAAATGTAAATTGATACCGAATAAGGATAGAATTAAACTACTTTGGTTTGAAGGTGATCCAACATGTTGAGATATTGTTCAGGCAGAATTGATGAATTTCCGAAAAATGACAATCATATTTATATTGATAGTAATAATGAATACGATTATGAAGATTATGATCATCATGACGATGATTACGATAATATTAACGATAATGATTTTGGTGATAGTGATGATGACGATGATCACAATGAAAATGATGATGGTAAATAAAAAAAATGTCCAATGTTAAATGTACTATAAAAAAATTAGATCTTAAAAACATGAATAATTTTTTCCCGGATCATTCTGAACCAGTTAGTGTCTTAAAAAATTATTAATATTACTATTTAACTCGATAATAATAGTAATTTATGATATAAGTCATAAGTGATAAAAGTGACATTTTATTTTGTGGGAAGGGTTGAAACACGACGCCGAAGGCGAAGTAGGATAGACTGGGTACGGTTGTGACAGGTTACGGTTGTGGTTGTGGATCGCAATATTAGCGAAACTATAAGGAATATAGGGAAGGCGTAAGGGGAGAAAAGAGCGCCATGCGAGTCTGATTGTGTTTCACAGTATTGCGTCAGCCAACGCGCGACGTTGACGTTAGCAGAGGCCCTCATTACTTTTTAACCGTCAAAAGTAATTTTTTATAGTTTTTATTCGATTTCTTTTAATAATTTTTATTATATTTGTAAAGATACATTAAGGAATGTCCTTTTTTATTTTTAATTACACATTAGTGGATAAATAGCAGTGCTTACTTTGTATGTACGTTATTTTATATTGCTATGGTGATTGTCTTTTGCGCAGGAGTGCTTTGGGTACGGTTGTCACAATTTTTTAGGTACAGTTGACAATTTTTAATTTTTTTTTTGCTTTTATATATTGAGAAAACGCATAAGGACGACAGAGAGGGGTCAACGTGAAATAGGAAAATATGAAAAAGCTTATATAGAAGTAAAACGAGAAACATTATTATGGAGAGCTGCAGAAATGTACGAAGTTAATCGCATGTCTTTGTTGCGATACATTCGAAAACGCTATGAAGCCAGCGCAGACCACAGAGGAGAGAAGTTAGAGGAGAACGATCTCTGACCTAAAGATGAAACACTACCACATTTACATTTCGTATTCGGTGAATCCACAATTCGAACTCTTAGCAATGATTAGCCAACTGCGTCAAAAGAAATCAAAAGATTTTAGAATCAAAAAGTCAACCGTTTATACAGACACCCCAGAAAAAGAGGCAGTAAGGCAGACATATAAAGAAAGAGAAAAACGGTTGAAGATGCTAAAGTGCCTTATTACTTATAAACATTAAATGTTCTTGTATTACGTAAGCGTTAATTATTTTGAGAAAAATGGATATTTTGTGCAATAAAAGTGATTGACGACCATTTTGGTGTATTTATGAACCTGTCACTACCGACCCCAAGTACTGTCACAACCGCCCCTGGGGTGTGGTCGGTTGTGACATCTTCTCTTTTTTTTTCAACTTGCCCCTGTGAGGTAACCATAGTTTTTAGAAATTCATTTTTAATATTTATACCTAGGCAAATGAACTCTTCACAATAAAGAGAAAAACGGTTGAAGATGCTAAAGTGTCTTATTACTTATAAACATTAAATGTTCTTGTTTTACGTAAACGTTAATTATTTTGAGAAAAATGGATATTTTGTGCAATAAAAGTGATTGATGACCATGTTGGTGTATTTTTGAACATGTCACTAACGACCCCAAGTACTGTCACAACCGCCCCTGGGGTGTGGTCGGTTGTGACATCTTCTCTTTTTTTTTCAACTTGCCCCTGTGAGGTAACCATAGTTTTTAGAAATTCATTTTTAATATTTATACCTAGGCAAATGAACTCTTCACAAAAAAAACTAATTTTGTACAGCTAACTGCCATACTAACACAATTATTAGTTGTCAAATAAAAATTGTCACATCCGTACCCAGTCTACCCTAGTGTTCCATGCCTTCAAACAAAATAAAATCAATTTAAGCTCGTCTATCACACATTATTTGTTCTACAAACACCATTAAAAGCCCAAATTAATTTTTTTTTTCATCGTCGACAATTTTGTTATTTTTAAAATCTAATTTTATCTAATTTATCTATAAAATAAGTTGCTTAGATACAAAAAAAAATGATTGATTTGTCTTTGTTGACAAGTAACGTGAAATAACCGCGAATTCTTGTTTGATGAAAAGTGATCAAAAAAATAAATTTCTCCCGCATCAAATTTTGGCGACATACCGCGTTGAACATTGTTAGGATAGTTAACATACCGGTTTATTTTCGTCAGTATCTACGTCATTACTTTGTACCCAGTATCTACCGCTATCGCCACTAGTCAGGAGGAGCGTTAATAATGGTTATGTCAAGTTTAAATTTAAAATAATGGAGGATCCGCGGCTTTTCTATTGTTTTGGTTCTTGTGATGATTTTTTGTTGCTATGGTTTAACAACCATTTGGACCGCAGATTTTTTGGTTTATTAGTTAATTTTAAAATGGATAAATTAGTGCAATTATATTTAAATCATAAAGAAAAAATGTACTTGATATAGTTGACTTGGAAACAGCTAATATCTTATTAAATGAAAAATTTGGTTTATATATTATCTTTTCGAATTATTTCTTAACTCTCCAAAGACCTTACATTTAAATTTAAACTTAAAAGTGTATTAAACGATTAGTATGTAAGTTGACATACGTAAAACGTTTCGTTTTTGCGAGGATAGGCGGGTTAAACACGGTTAGAATGGTGGGGGAAAGAAGTGCTATTAAACGATTAGTATGTAAGTTGACATACGTAAAACGTTTCGTTTTTGCGAGGATAGGCGGGTTAAACACGGTTAGAATGGTGGGGGAAAGAAGTGCTATTAACCAGTAGTTAAAAACGGTCAGTCGCGAAAAAATCCTTCCGGTGAAAATCAAGGAAGCTGCCAATTATTAAGCTATTTTTGAATTATTGCCTAGTAACTCAAAGCAACAATACAAATTTACATACGATCGTTTTTTAAAATGGTGTGATCAGAAAAATGTTAGTGGCAAGAATGTCAGTAAAAAAGTGCTCCTTGTGTACTTTGAAGAAAAGTCCAAAATATGGAAATCGTCTATGCTCTGTCAAATTACTCCAAGCTAAACGCGATGATGAAAATAAATAATCAGGACATAAGCAGATATTACAATCTAGTTGACTTTTTAAAGCAAAAGGCTATATAAAAATATAGACAAGAGAACAAATTGACAAATATCTGGCAGAAGCACCGGATGAAATATATCTTATGCAAAAAGTAGTTGTAATGTTGCCTGTGTATTTGAAGCCTGTCGTCGAGAAGAACTATGTAACTTGACAATAAATAACATTGAAGATTTGGAAACTGTACTAATTGTGCATATACCAGACACAAAAACTAATGTGCAACGAACCTTTGTGGTACCTAGTATATGAACTATTGTAACAAGTACATAGCCCTTTGTCCAGTAAATATAAATCATTAAAGGGTTTTTATAAGATGCTTAAAGAATAAATGTGTCACAACTCCAACTGGAATCAACACATTGAGTAGAAGGCCTGCCCAAATTGATAAATTTCTAAATTTTCCTGATTCCCAACTTTACACTGGACATTACTTCCGACGTTCCTCAGCATGTTTGTTGGCGGACTCAAGTGCTAATCCTACTCCAATTTAAAGATACGGTGGATGGAAGCCCAGTACAGTAGCAGAGGGTTATATAGAAAATTCGCTACAAGAGAAAAACTCTTCACAGCAACTCTAGAACAAACATTCCGAAAATTGGACTTAAACAACAAAGGTCTGTCTATAGATGGAGAATATCTCAACCTCCTAAGATTCGCTGATGACATAGTCCTGATAGCTAACAACCCTGCTGAATTACAAGAACTAATAAACGAATGCAGCCAGCACGGAAATCGGATTAAGGATGAATCTAGCAAAAACGAAGATCATGTTTAATGAACTAGTAGACAACAACGAAATAATTACAATAGATAGTATACAGCCTTAGAAACTGAAGATGCATATATATGGGACAGCTAATACACAAATCTGGTTTATTACTCCCAGAAATCAATAGAAGGATCAAACTAGCCTAGAAGCATTCAGACGAAACTCTATCATATTCAGATCTAGAATGCTCTTACATCTAGAGAAAAGAACATTTGATCAATGTGTACTACCAGTTATGACATACGGCTGTGAAACTTGGACACTCAAAACTGATATAACAAACAAACTACAAGTTGCACAAAGATCTATGGAACAAAGTATGCTGGGAATAACAAGAAGAGACCGCAAAAGAATAGCATGAATTAGACAAAAAACCCAAGTGACAGATGTCATACAAAGAATCAAATGTCTGAAATGGCAATGGGCAGGACACATAGCAAAAAGAACGGAGAATAGATGGACCACACGAATTACGATGTGGTATCCAAGAGATATCAAGAATATGAATCTAGCAAAAACGAAGATCATGTATAATGAACTAGTAGACAACAACGAAATAATTACAATAGATAGTATACAGCCTTAGAAACTGAAGATGCATATATATGGGACAGCTAATACACAAATCTGGTTTATTACTCCCAGAAATCAATAGAAGGATCAAACTAGCCTGGAAGCATTCAGACGAAACTCTATCATATTCAGATCTAGAATGCTCTTACATCTAAGAAAAGAACATTTGATCAATGTGTACTACCAGTTATGGCATATATATATATATATATATATATATATATATATATATATATATATATATATATATATATATATATATATATATTATATAATATATATATATATATATATATATATATATATATATATATATATATATATATATATATATATATATATATATATATATATATATATATATATATATATATATATATATATATATATATATATATATATATATATAATATTATTGCAATTTGGAAAAAATGTATTATTATTTATAATAAAAAAAAAAACAAAATAACTTTATTTTGCCCAATAAAATAGGAAAGTAGTATAGAAAGAAATCTAAAAACCATTAATAAATAATTAAAAACAGCAAAGTATTTTATACAAAAAAAAATTAAATGTTTTCTATAGTTTTGTTGCGGCTTCATGTTTTAAAATGTTTTGTTGGGATTATTCGCCTCGATTGTTGTGACAGATTTTGTGAACTGTCAAGTTAATATACCAAAAGAAAAGGCAATAAACCGGTGTTTCAATGCAAATTATGCAAGGTAATGTATTTTAAACATAACCTTAGTAAGTAAGGAATATATTGCTAATGATTTTATAAACCAAAAACTTCTTATTTCTTAATTTTTTTTGTTCCATAATGGCAATAACAAAGTCGCGTCCCGAAACTTACCATTTCTTTTATATAACTAAAACAC
Organism: Listronotus oregonensis; assembly: GCA_019359885.1. Lineage (NCBI taxonomy): Eukaryota > Metazoa > Arthropoda > Insecta > Coleoptera > Curculionidae > Listronotus > Listronotus oregonensis. Next base: position 14,669 of record JAHBCN010004319.1, on the reverse strand, counting down.
TATATCATTGCACTTATTGTTACAAAATTATTATTTTACCCGATAACCGTTTCTGAAGAGTATGTAGTACATGTAGTACAGTAGTAGTAGTATGTAGTACAAATCCTATTTAATTTTTTAATTTAAAAATATTCAAAATATTTTTGGATGTTATTAAAAACATTTTGGTACCATTAAATATTAAACTTGCTCATTATAATTTACTAAAACGTATTTGGTACAAAATTTAAAACAAAGAATAAGTCCCACGCCTTAACGGTAATTTTTAATTAACTCTGAAAACATCGTTAATAGATTAACTTTTACTTAATGATTTATTTCATTTTTGCTGTTTTTATACACAAAAATATTCATGTATAGTTTACTATCGTTTCTAGCATTTGTTTATTGTTAAAAACTTGTAATGTATAAAGAAACAAAATAATTATTAAAATAATAAATTCTAAATTAAAATACAATATTTTCATTCCGAAAAGATCTTCTGAATTTCTTGGAACTAGTCTAATGACACCAGTTATTATTCTTTTATTTGTGTTACTGCGGAATGACTTAAAAAACAACTTAATATGATATCCAGAAGTTTAAATTACTAGCTGATATTATTTTTACGGGCTCGCGTTTATAATTCACTAATAACTAGTTAGCAAAGTTTAGAGATTACGAAGCCGGTTTTCATAAAAAGATATAATTTATGGACTAATATACTTAACTAACAATTTTTGATTTAGGCGTTCCTACTTCCATAAAATAGCGATCCCAATTAAAGGATCCTTTTATCATATGAAGATCAGTTACACGGATGAAGCAAAGCCATCTATCGTCTTTAATTACAAGCATTTACGATTATAATTATTCTTATCTCAAATTAATATAATAATATGGTAAAAATTGTGTTTTATAGCAGTACTTTAAGTTTCTGTTTTATTTACGTCTAGCCAATATAAACAGATACGGGGTCACAAAATCAAAGCTACTTACTTCAATTACCAAAGCGCTGGTAAAATTTAAATAAATGTATATTGTGTAATATATACATAGATAGGCTGACTCTTAGTTTGAATAAATTTGTTTTATGATTAATAAACACATTTTTTTTAAGAAAGTGAATAAACACCTTGTAGCTTCGTAACAAATATATTAATGTTTACTAACCTATTAGCAGACAATAGTTAATAAAAAACTAGTTATTTATGCAGAAACATAATTACATTTAATATTATGTTTGATTTTTTTATACACTTATTAACACGTCTGCTCAATGATCTAATCAGGTGGTATATACCCTCTTAGGCCCGGTTCTACAAACAATGGTTCAACACAAGTTTTACTGAACTGCAGTTTACTGTTGAACCCAGTTCAGAGTTTTGAGTGTTGTACCACTGCAGGTTTACCTGAACTATCAGTTGCAAAGCCCACAAAAAAAAGGAAGAAGAAAATTGCCACAACTTAACCCAATCAAAGATTTTTTTTTAACTTAATAATAATTATAAGTATGTATTTGTATTGTTGTATTTGTTTTTTATTTTGTTTAATTTTACATTTTTCTCATACACTACTAACAAAATAAATCACAAATGATACAAATTGCATGAAAAATCCTTTTTGGTTTCTGTAATTTTCTGCATCTGCCATCTGCCCCTCCAGGAGATTGAATTTTATTATGCGCGCCATCCATGGGCTCCAATTCTAAAAAATCCTAGCTTCACAATGCTAATTTCAGATTCAGTTCTTGGCATTTTTATCAACTTTAGCACCAATTGGGCAATTGTTATTAAACCATAGATATTTTTCTACTTGCCGTTGACTCGTTAACACCTCCAAAATTTCTAACAACTTGCAAAAACCTCCCGGTGCCTAGAAATCGTAAAGCAATGCATACCATTTCAGTAGTTGTTAGTGCATTTCTTAGAAAAATAAATAGAACATTTAAACCTAAAATCAAATGTAATTTAACAATATAAATCTTAATTGTCTGTAGCAGATGAAATTTGTTTAAAAATTTCATCTATGATAAATCTCACAGCTTGTTTTTTTAACCTAAATCTGGCCTTAAATTATTTGTCATTCCAAATGTTCAAATGATCTGGTCTATTTCTGTATACTTATGGGGCTCGAAAGTGTGCAACATTATTAAGTTATTCTACAAAATCCTTGTCGTCTGTCATATCTTTTCATACAAGATCCATTTTTAATTATAGAAACCGAATAAGTAACAATTTTAAAAATATAAATCCAAAATATTTAAAACACAAGGTGATCTGTCAAAAGAGTGAGGTTAAAAATTACTAAAAGGAGTTGAACTCATCTTGAACGCCCAAATTCGGACGATCAAGATCAACCATAGTTCACCGTCTGAACCGGCTATGTACAACGAGTTTTTTCCGTTGAACCGATGATCAGCGTGAACTTCGGTTGAAGGTCCATTGTACAACCAGGCCTTAGAGTATCTCATTCCACCACACCTCTAAAGCGAAATTTACATTTAGGAGTATTCGAAACCGAGTTAGCCTTTTTGGACTAAACCTCAAAATTGTAAACTTCGGCTCGGAAAATGTTCCGACTCTGAGCAGCTGTTTACACTTCCGAGAAGAGTACCTCAGATCCAAGTACTCGTAAATGAAAATTTCGCTTAACTCATGTCTAAGTGCTGCAAAAGTCTGGAAGGCATGCTGTAAGTTTAACAATGTGCGACTTAAGATGTCCCACACATGCTTAGTTGGAAAAAGATCAGACGATTCTGGAGCCCATGGTAAGCACTTAATATATGGTGTTGATCCTTAAAGTCGATGGTTTTTATGGCCATTTGTGGTCTGCAGTTGTATTGGTAAAAAAATGTTTTTTTCGATCGTCTTAAAATCTAGAATGGCATGTGCTTCCAATAACTGTAGTCTCTCCGGTAGTGTGGTCAGAGCTGGCTCGCCGCGGCTCTGACCACGAATCCCGCCCCGCCGGCATATTTAGGTAGTAGTTATTTAAAATAACGTCCGTGGTGGCACTACCGCGTTGTCTAAAAGGTGCTGTGAAATGCAATATTTGCATGTTTCAGTGCTTGGGCAACGTTGACGGAACTGGGGCAAAAAAGATGGGTTAAACATCGAAAAACCCGGTACTCTGGTACTTAGGAGTATATATGTATATGTATATGTCTAGTATATAGTATATATGTATATGCAAGTCCTTCGTGAGTTGTCACAAAGATTAAAAAAAAAATTGACCTCTAAAAACTAAAGGTGCCCTGCTGTCCATTATCCATGTCCATACAAATGCGAGCTTTATCACTTAAGATCACCGGTTCCATTCTTGACTTGGCACCGTGGTGACGATTGTTTTGATACTCAATGGGGACGGTAAAAAATACCAAAACTTTGTATTTGGCAATACTTTGTAGTATCTTAACTAACCTTTTGTATTTTAAAACCACCGATTTATAATTGCCCGAGGCGAATTAAAGCAATATCTAAAAGCCAAAAGTCTTAGTCGGCAATCTGGACGCTTAGTTGTTCCCCTACGACGCCAGTGTCCCTCTCAAGTAGCATTTAAGGAAACTTTTAGCAAACTTGCAACAGTATAATCCACTAAACTATATAAAGTATTTAGGATTACCGTTTTTTTTTCAGTCATTATTTTTAAGTATTGTAAGTAGGGATGCTACATTATAATTTTTTTCCAATATAATATGACATACAAAACTTAAAAGAAAATTTGCCTTAATAAATTAGTAAAACCGAAAATGGAAGTTTGTATAAGAAATACGTACAGGCTCATTTACAGAAGCCATTCATATGGAGACATATTAACAAAAAAAAAATAATATATAAAAAATGCTTAATCGCATGCAGCGCGCTATACCGCGGAGTGTGTGACGGAACGGTAAAGAAGGAGGAGAAAAAGGGCAATATTTCGCGTGAATGGGAAAATATAAAAGAACCAAAATTGTGTCGTCCACCCTGGCGGAGCCGCGGGCAAAATCCTAGTATAATAATAGGATAAAGTAAATAAATTTTACATATTAATTGGTAAAAACCAAGTGCAAAGGTTTAGATTATACCTACACGTAAAGGAGATAAAGAAAAATGCCATAGATTTTAGTAAAACTGTTAATATTTAAATAATAAATGATTAAGCACATGTCTAGTTACATTCATAACGTAGAATGGCGAATTAAAAATGTTTGTCTTATTCATATGAAATATTAATTTTTACAAGTAAGACTATTATTTATTAAAAACAAAAGTTATTTTGGTAAACGGTAATTTGACTTTTAACATAAATATTTTATTAATAATAAAAATGCACAACTGTATGACTTAAAAGAGTAATCTATGAACCTGATGGTCAATAGTCACATACCACTTAAGGCACTGAGAGTGTAAGACAGCCAACGCTTGCAGCCACTTGCTTTTTTCCAACGGATGGGTGACAGTGAATTACACGATCCCTTATCTGTTCCAAACAAACTTGTTTTTGGGTTCATGCTTTGGTTGGGGATCTATATGACTTTTCGGCAAAGGTCAGGCCTGGACATCCTACTGTGAGGAAATTGGAGATTTTTCTGATGCAGCTAGCCAAAAAGCTTTTAATAAAGATCCATATCAGTGTATAGGAAAATTGAAAAACGAGGATGGTTCCTACACAACCAACCTAGAAGAAAGCATCAACTGTCTGGTTGCTACACACTTTCCGGGTTTCACAACTATAAAATCAGCAGACACAGAGCATGTGAACGTGGATGTAGAGGTAATACCCACAAACGAAGACTGCAAATAGCCTCAAAAATTATTGATGAAGACAAGGCTCGTTGGGCCATGACTGGCTTCTCCCCCTTCAAATCACCAGGACCAGAAGGTGTATATCCAGCCCTACTCCAGTGGGGAATGGAGGTACTACTACCGCACCTGGTAGGGATGGTCAGGTCATCACTGGCCCTACGATACATTCCGAAGGTCTGAAGGGAATTCAGAGTTGTTTTCATACCAAAACCAGGGAAGGCTGACTACAGTATCCCTAAATCATTTAGACCAATCAGCCTTACATCATTTCCCATGAAAACCATGGAGCGGGTTTGCGAAAGATATATCAGAGATGTAGAGATTTATCAATAAACCCTTACACCCAAACCAACATGCATACACTACAGGCAGATCAACGGAGACAGCACTAGACGCAGTCTCAAACAAAATAGAAAGATTAATGGACTACAAGGAGTCCGCCTTAGGTGTATTCGTAGACATAAAGGGGGCGTTTGACAAACGACCTTTACCAAAATATCATACGCACTTGCTGATTATCATACCCCACCAACAGTAAATGGATGGATAATAAATATGCTCTCTAAACGAGTAATAGAAATAAAGGCTGACGATGTTAAGGTCAGGAGCAAGGTAACAAAAGGCTGTCCGCAGGGGGAGTACTCTCACCCTTGCTATGGAACATGGTTCTAGACAGCCTCTTGCGACGCCTTAACAACTAAAACCTATACACGGTAGCATACGCGGATGACGTGGTTATTTTGCTAACAGGCAAATTCCTGAATGTAATCTGCGATAGAATGCAACATGCCCTTAGGAAGTTGGAACAGTGGTGCGTTAACACGCTCTATCTAAAAATCCCAAGAAAACAGAAATGGTTCGAAAAAAAAAAAGAAATTAGGAACCTCATAGCACCCGTTCTTTTCCAATTAAGCTTCTCAACAGAGGTCAAAATTTGGTATTCCTTTGACACAAGGTAACTTTTTTTGGGAAAAAAAAAAAAATTTTTTTTGATCAAGGCCGCAGAACCATAGGAAGACTTGGGAATTCTCCCCCAGAGTAGCCCATTGGATCTACAGGCCATAATAAGACCCCCCTAACTTACGGTTCCATAGGGGGTGGTCCAAAACAGAACAGATCACGGCAAAACATAAGCTAGATCTTTTAAAAAAGAGATTTTAAACATCACGGGTGCTATGGGGCTACACCGATAAAGCTATGGGGGGATATTGAATCTCAGCCCCTTAAAATTTTTAAGGGAAGCGGCTTTATGATTTAACACGCCTCCAATAGTCGTCTAGAACTAATGTAGGCACTCAACTGGAGGGGGGGAGTTCAAACTTAATTCTACAGGCAAAAGCGGACTCAGTTGCAAGGTTCTTTTTTAAAAACCCTACACTATTAACATAAGAGAAACAATAGAAATAAAAGGCGAGTCTAAAAACCATTGCCTGTACCGACGGCTCTAAGACCAAGATGGGACAGGTGTGGCATATACTCACCAACCAAAAATTGAAATTGGATGGACAATGGGGGGCAGCGTGCTTTAACCGAAATGACAGCCAAAACCCATAGCGGTTTCAAAATTTAAAAAACCCCAACATCGCCAACATACGATCTGTATTTATACAGACAGTGCAAGCATTCTAGCTCTGAAAAGCCCACGCATTTTTGGGGCTTGTACCGAATCCCCGCCCTGACTAACATCTCTTTAATAATGTGTCAACCTAGCCTGGTTTAAAAGGGCATGAATATCTAAGGTAATCATCCCGCTGACTCGCTGGCCATGGCGGCTGCGGGAGGGGAAAAAGGGGTCCCGTCCCCCCCTGGACTAAACAACATTTAAAAACATCATTAAAGAATACCCCATCGACTGTTTAAAGGAAAATGGGATATCACCTGAATTTCTCAAAAAATGCTGAGCTATCCAGACAAGTCAATAGCGAAAAATTTTGAGCCCCGAAGGAACCTCCGAACACTAAGGGGGGTTTTTAGCTGGCCATCGGGTACGAGGACACGTATTTAAAATGGGTCTAACGACACAGGATTATGTAGAGGTTGAAAAAAGATGAGACCGCGGAACACATTCTTTGGATTCTCCCGCCCTCACGGAACTCATGCTGGCACGAACTGGTCATTATTGGGCCAAATTGGGGACCCTAAAGACTCGTCAACTATTTTAAATCAATAGGTTGGACGACACAGTGAATCTTCCCCTACAAGAAGAAACACAAAAGGCCTACTGAGGTCTAGGTGCAGTGATATATTACCACCCCTAAACATTTATTAAAAGAAAAAGGTTCAGAACGTCATTTTGATTCCCAATTAAACAAGGACCCTTTAATAGGGGAATTGTTCCAACTTCTTTTTCAAGTCAACACTTGCGCATTTAGCAACAACAAATTTAATCGGTTTCTTTACGCAACAACTCATCAATTTTGTGACCTTTTGCCAAAACTTGTAATAAAGTTTCTTTTTTTTAAAAAATTTTTTATGAAAACTTTTCATAGTTGGGTTATATTATTTCCTTCTGTGTCCAAGGCCTAAAAGGCAAAAAAAAGGTTTAAAAAGTGTTCAAATGTAAAACACTCTTAATGTCTTTTTTAATTTTTTAAAAATTTTTTTATTTCATTTGTAAACCAGCCCCCAAATGGCCCAGAATCGCCACTTGAACATAGGAAATAATTTTGTGATTGTAATAAATTTTATAAGAAGCAATAAACGGAACATTGAATTTCCACAACTGTGGGGTTAAAAAAAAAAAGAATCATCTCTTTTGGCTGTTTGGTTCAAAAGTGGGCCCAAAATAGCACTAAATAAAGAGGCACGGGGATAGCAGAGGATATGGTGTGAACCAATGCCTTAACCGCAAGTTAATTTGGGAAATTTTTGGGGCATTTTTTTAAAAAGATGGTGATCATGGCTTTACAATCCACATACGTAGCATGCTGCAACACCGGCCGTAATTCCAAATTTTTTATATCATAAGCTAGTGTGTCTGATTATAACGTTTTTTTCTATTATATAATCATCCCCCGGGAACAAGGATTATATATTCGATCTTAAATTTATATTACTAAAAGGGGAAAATATGTTTAAATAAATGTGTGCTTAGATATTCATTTCTCTTAAATAATTGTTTAAAAAACAAATGTCTTAATCAGTTGGGGACGGTACGGATTAATATTTGGGCGTCCGGGTTTTAGAACTTAAACCCCTTTTAAAAAAAAAAAATTGGTAAAGGCAGTCTCCCCCCTAAAATTGCCCCTTTATCTGTTTGTAAATTTATCTGCAAAAAAGTCACTCAATCAAAAAAAAATTAAATATGATAATCCGGCTAGGTAACAGAACTTAGTCCGGGGGAAAACTGTTTCAAAACTTTTTCCTTCCATCCCTTTATGTGGGTATCAAAACTACACACCCTTGAAACAAATAATTATTGTCTCACGGTATAAAACTTTTTATTCTGTAACGTGTTTTGATCCGTTTCCCGTGTTTAGTTTGTTTAATGCTCGTTTAATTCAATACGTTTAGGTTTTTAAGATAATTTTTGATTAATTTTAAGTTTTCTAAGAATATGTTTCAACTTTTGTGAAGTTCTATGGAGGATTTGTTGCTTTATTACCCCTGGAAAAAGGGAGAAAAAAGTTCCAACCCTTAAATTGGAAAGCTATCAAGAAAAATAAAAAGGGAATACCCTTGTTGATCTAGTTACTCCCTTATCACCAGAATAATTTTATTTTTCATTATTTCGTTATTTGCAACATGTTATTACAGACTCCGGCTTATGAGGTTGTACTGTAAAATATATTATTAATCGAAAATACCTTATTATTTTTTTTTTCCATTCAAAAGTTTAGATTTGGAAATAAAGTTTTTTTTAGTAGACATTAACGCAGAAAAAAAAATTTTTAATTTTTTCTTCAAAACTTATTTTATTGCCTAGAAGTGGTTTGTGAAGTATATTTTTTACAGGTACAGACCAAATCCCCAAATCGACCTCAATGCAAAAAAAAAAGGAAAACCTTTGCCTGTGCTTCTACCATGCAAAAAATCAAAAAAATTTCAAGTGCTTTTTAAAAAAAATAAAAAAAGGTTAACGGGACAATTTTATTAAAAATTTCCCCCAAACTCCCAAGAACGTCGTAAATTTTTTTTGCTTTTTTTTATTAAACCAAAAAAAAATCCCCCTTTTTTGTTTTTTAGGTATTTTTCCCCAATTTTAATTAAATTTGGAAAAATTTTTTTATAATTGTTTAAAAAAACTTTATAGGAAAAAGAGATTTATTTTAAAAAAAAACAAAGCTTTTTTGACCTGCTCAAAAACCCGGAAAAGGATACCATTAAACTAAGTCTTGATTGTAAAAAAAATTGGTTTGCCCGGTTCCCCGACCAGTCAGCCCATTATTCTAGAAATTTTTGGTACAACTTTACGATATGTAAAGGCCTTCTAAAAAATCAACACAGACAAAAGATACTGTTTTTTTCACTTGACCGAAAACATGGGGGGGAAAAAGGGTCTAATGAAATTGGTTAATCACAAATTGTCAACCCTAAATCTGGCAGAAGCTACCAGTATTAAGCTCTTTTCGATGGATGCCCTGGGAAAATAAGAACTTATTATGATTGGCATGCTTATGCTTTGGGTTTTTTTACAGAATTTCAGTCCAAGATTTTCACGTAATTTTTCCCCGTCGTAGGCATCTTTTTTGGCCCCCGGGGTAGATTTTTTAAGAGCTGAAAAAAAAATAAAAAAAAAAGTAATTCTTCATCCAAAGGAAAACCCGGGGAAATATTATCTGATAGCGCAACCGTGCTTGATCTGGGAAAATTATAATATCTTCGACTGGAAACTATTGAGGGCTGTCTGAAGCCACCCAATCAATGGCTTTTCCCCGTTTTCAGCTGCCAAGAGAATATCTATAAAGAAGCAGTGCAAACAAGCAGAAAATTTTTGTTGTTAAAAAATAATTTTTGATCAGATGTTGGTACATACAAATGGTACTAAGAAAAAAAACCTAACTTTAATCCAGCCTGAGCCATTGCCAAAGGTTCATTACATTAAGGACTAAAAAAAAGATGTTGTCTTTTTTAAAAACACTTTGGATTGATTGGAGAAACACACCCAATGAAGATTTAACTTTCTCAAGAATATTATTGACAATGACAATGGCCTGGAACAAGAAGATAATGAAATGGTAGGATATCATTAATATATTAAAAGACGATGGACTTAGAATTTAGTTTTGTATATCAATGAAATAAAACACAGTAAAAAAAAGATTTTAAAAATTATTTTCAACATTGGTTTTTAACTCTGTTGATCCACTGTTTGAACAAAACTTTTACATAACCTTTTTTATCAAACTGTTTTTTTTTATACCAAAAAAATTTTTTTTTTGTTAAAAACTTTTTATGGGAAATTTTTTACAAAAACCAAATTGAAAATTATTTTGCTACATATGACAGTACATGTTTTTTGGTTTCCTGTAAAAATTTTATGTAGGATCTAGAGACTTTTAAACCGACGCCTCATTTATATTATTAATTTTTCGTTAAATCCTTATTTGTAATTAATAATTAAAATTTAAAGTTTTGTTAGGAAGGAATTTTTAAAAAAAAAGTTTTTTTACGAAACAAAAAATGTGTGCATTGGCTAAATTTTATAAGCGTTTATTTAATTAATAAAAAATTCCATTCTTTTATGAAACTTTAGTTATTTACAGGTTTTTTTTTCCTTTTTTTTGTGTTATCTCCCCATTATTTTTTTACAAAATTATGAATCCCAAAACTTTATTTTTTCCAAAAAAACAAAAAGGGATTTTCGATGACTTATAAGGGTTTTTCATTTGTCCATTTTTTAATATTGTGATTTTCCTGCAAGATATTAGTTGTTATTGGGGTTTTTTTTTAAGTTTATTTGGGACTTGTTACTATAAATTTTTAAAAAAAAAAGCGCCTTATGTACTATATTTATTAACTCACGATGGTCTATTAAGGTATTTTATTCGGGCATGCTACGAATCTTTTTTTTTCATAAAACTCTACCCTTTTAAATTTTTGGGCTTTTTTTAAAATAAAATGATATTTTGCGTTTATTTTTTTTTTTGGGAAAAAATTTTTTAAAAAATTAACTTCCAGTACTTAATTTTTAAAAAGAAAGTTTTATATCTTTTCCTTCCAAGAAAAATTTTTGATATTTGTGTTTTTTTTGGGAAATCTGGAGAAGGCAAACCCCGGGGGGGAAGAAATTCGGTTTTAATGTTATGCGGCGAAGGCGTGGGTTTTCCCATAACCTCCAAATACAGTTTCATCTTCTCCACAATTAGTTTTTCCGAATTTTGCTAAAAACATTATAATCTGTTGTTAAAAAATGAAAATGTATTGCAAGTTGGGATCAACCCCCGTCTTTGTCTAACTTGGTTCTTGGTTTGGGCCTATTTGTTAAAATGTATGAAAATGATTTTTGAGTTCCCAAGTCAAAAAAATTGCTCTGATTGATTAAACTGGCCCTCAAAATAATAGGACTTTTTTTTGGAACATTAAAGCTACCCCCATAAATTAATTTACTAGTGCTTTTTAACAACTAGATTTATGTCATCGGCCCCCAACAAAATGGGTTGTAATTTTTTCTTTTCTTAAATTTAGGATATCAAAAAGGTCGTTTAACCTTCCCACATATTCTGTGGTGTGCTTACCCGTACTTGGTATCCCTCTAGAAAGATGTTGTTGATAAACTTCTGCAAAATTTTGTGGGGCAATTTTACAAATCTTCTGAAAGTTATTGGATTTATATCTGTTCTTTAGACAAAAAGGATTTGTGAAATTTGCCACAATCTATTAAGTAATTTTTTAAATCTTGCCAAGACACCTCATTATTGTAGTTTTAATATTTTTTTTAAAACATTAAGTTTCTCATATTAAAAAGGGGGGGGGGCCCCGTACAAAGCAAAATTTTCTTATTATTTACAAAAAAAAAAAGGTTTTTTTAGAAACCCTTTTTTTAAGTACACTTAAATGCATTTAAACCCAATTGTTGTATAAAAAGCCTTTATTACTAAGTGTCAAATTTTTTAAAAAAAAAACAGTTTAAACCCCCAAAAAACTTATTATCTTTAAAAAAAAAAACACCTCGTAAGTAATCATAATTACCGACTTCTTGAACCAATCAAAATTTTTTTCTTAATGAGTTTTTGTCAAACGAAAATGAACGTATTTTAGTATTTAATGTTTTAAATAAAAAATTTAAAAAAAAAAAATTGTTTAAATATTTCTTTTTTCCCCGAGATGAACTTGGGGAACTAAGCCGGGGGTCGCCTCTGTCAAACAATTTTTGAATGGGGTGAGGTTAGCCTTTGTACGAAAATATCAATTTTTTTACAAACTTTTTTCCCTTTAAACCCCTTCCCCTTCTAAGGTTGTAATTTCAAAATTTTTAAAACAGATAATTTTTACTGTAATCAATAGCCAATTTTCCAATTTTTATATTTCTAAGCCCCAAAAATGACGAAGTTCCACTCACAAATTTCCCCCCCCCACTCTACCTGTTAAGAGAAGGAGTTTCCTAAAACCCTTTTTTGAACTTTCCCCCTTTTTTGGGGGAATTAGAAGCCTATGTATCAACTTGCCTATTTACAACTTTAAAAATGACAATTTGTATATAAAATTTTTTTATCCCCATTTTAACCTTCAAGGGATATAATACCAAAATGTTAAAACAGATCTTTTAAAATGTAATCAATAGTCTGTACCCCAATTTTATTACTTTTATAACAAAGTTTTATAGAAACTTTTCCCCCCTTCCCCTTTTGGGGGCGGGAATTTCCCCAAAAACCTTTTTTAAGTTAACGTCTATTATCTTTTGGGTAATTAGAAGCTTAATTACTGCTGCTAAGTCCAGAAATGGCAACCCCGATACAAATTTTTCCCCCTATTTTTTTTTGGGGAAAAAAGGTTTGTAAAATTTTTCCCCCAGGTAACACCTTCTATTTTTTTGAGAAATTAGAAGCCTAGTTACCAATTCCCCTAATAACAAATTTATACTTGATTTTTCTGTTTAAACTATTATCCCCTTTTAACATTAAAGGGGGTTAATTAAAAATGTTAAAACAAATTATTTTAATTAAAACCCATATACAAATTTTTATACTTTTAAGTCCAAAAAATGACTGGGTTAAAAAAAACATTAAACCCCTTTAAATTTCCCCCCGTGGGGAAATTTCCCCAAAATCCTTTTTAAATAACGTTTTCTATTTTTTGCTTATCAAACCCCAAAAAAACCCCAAACCCCCCTATTTGAAAAAATTAAAAATGACAATTTTTGGGGTCAAATTTTTTTCGCCATTTTGACCCCTTTTTCCCCAAGGGTAATTCCCAAAAATTTTAAATGGGGCACTTTTTTTTTTAGCCTTCATACCATGTTTTATACTTCTAGATCCAGAAATGGCAATGTCCCGTACAAAAAAATTACCCTGTATTCTACACCTTGAGGAATTTTGAGAGGGTTTTTTAATTTTTTTTTTGCTAGCGTCTCCCCAATTTTTTTTGGGAATCAGAAAACTTATTACCAATTTCTACATTTTTAACCCCTTAAAAATAAAATTTTTTTTTCAAACTTTTTTTCTTATTTTAGTTCCCTGAGGAACGTAATTAAAAATGATAAAACATATTATTTTTAACCTAAAATCAATAGCCTACATACCAATTTTTATACTTCTAAGTCCCAAAAGGATGAAGTTCGATATAAACTATCACCCCCTATTTCACCGTTTTAAGGGGTGAGTTTTCTAAAATCCTTTATTAGCTGATGTCTTCTGCGTATAATTAATGCCAAATTAGTGCCAATATAGTCAATATATATGAATGAATGCTTGCTTGCATGCTATATTGTATAATAATAGCAATAGTTTACTGTATTGGATATAAATAAATAGGCACTTTGATGAAACCTCCCTGTCCAGGGCCGAACTTAGGACCTCAGGGGCCCCAGGTGAATTCGTGAATGGGCCCCATCTCCAGTAACGTTTATACAAACAATATAATATTATAAAAATATAATACATCCAGCATATAAAATATATAAATTTAATTAAATAATTTAAAAAATTAGAACATAGTAACATGTTATAGAATATTGGAATTTGTTATAACATTCTTTCAAAATAATTAGATTATATGACTTTATATTTATATTTTATATAAACAGTTAATTGGGGTTTTTCTTTAAAAAAACTGCACTAAATAGATAGCCCCCAATTTTAAAAAAAAGCATAAAAAATAAGTAATAAATAAATTTAAGAAAAAAAATTGATAATATATTGATATAATTAAAAATTTATTTTTATTTGGAAGAATTACTCTGGAACTGGACTGAAGTGAACACACAAATCATAAATAACTAAAACTAATGAACTAAGGCATTTTAAATAAATAAGAATGCCTTAATTATGAAAACATTACTTATACTTTAATTCCATAACTAAATCAAAAATATAGCTTAATAAAAAATAATTAGAAAAAAATGTTTAATTAGAATAACTAGTAAGATAAAAATAATAATAATCGGACCAAGATGTTAGAGCTGTGAAGACCGAGCTTAGAAGCAATTACAGGCGATGTTTACGGGGAAATTTGGAAACCCCAAATTAATAAAAAAAGGGCCTTGCTACTAACATGCTAGCAACCCCCTATTTTCCCTTTCTTTTTTTTGGGTGGAAGTGGCGCGAGAGGAACTGCAAAGGACATCAGCACACAAAAAAAAATGGATCTTCCCCGAGCATCCACCCCCCCTCATCAACATTCCGTATTTTCCCCCCACGCCACCAGGGGGGGCGGGGCCTTTTTAACTTGGGGGGTATGCGTGCGATCGGCTTTTTGGCTTGCTTGTCAAGTTGCCAATATAATTTTTCGACTGATGCAACT
>JAHBCN010004318.1:0-65341 GCA_019359885.1 Listronotus oregonensis | reverse complement strand
GTGACGGAAACCACAGCACGAGGGAAAACCAGGGAATGGATCCGAAACAAACACGAAGAATACTGGAGAAACCTTAGTAGAATTAGACATGGAAAAAGCTTCATAAGAGGCCCATCCAAAAGAAAGAGGGAAGAACTACATAGACAAAGTAGGAAAAAACTTTGCATAACAGTAGGCTTGCTAACAGGGCATGATAACCTAAGAGGATACCTACACAAAATTGGCTCATACAATGGGAACCCAAGTTGCAGAATGTGCGACGAATGTAAAGCATTGAATCACAAAAGACAGACATTATTTGGGCAACCGGAAATGAGCCCACAGGAATATATCAACCAACCAGTCTGGGGTTATACAGACTTGTAGAAGGAACAAAACTAATGGGAGGATTGATATAAAAGAAAATGGGAGATTAGGCACAAAAAGCCCATGAGGCTGCGCTGCCTCCGGTAGTTAATCAAGACGGCTCCCAGGTAAGAAGAAGAAGAAGAGGAGAAGTGCTGCTTAGCGACCCTTACCGGCTCTAATACTGTAATAACTAACCTACCAGACTCAAACCAGATAGTATGAAATAAAAACACTAAAGTTAAAAAGATCCAAAACAGAGCCACTTAATAAATGTTTCTACCCAAAATCCCATAGATATTATTGTAGGTTATTACAAAAGAATTTAAATATAAAGATTATTAATTTATAATTAGCACGTTTACGAAATTTATTTGGTCACTAGTGGAAAGAGTTGTATAATTCATTAAAGATTTTTTAATTTTAGTTAGAGTAAAAATTTCCGTGTTTTTTAAACTATTTATACTGGATGTTCCATGTTCTTTTATTCTGGTTTTTATACTCCTTTTACTCTGACCAATATATTTAGCTTTACAGTCTACGCAATTACCTTTATAAACCTCTGACATATCTAGATTTTCTGTTTAATCTTTTTTGTTCACTAATAGTCTACCTAGGTAAACCTTATTTGCAGATATTGTTTTACAGCCTAATTTATTTAGTCTATTGCATATTTAATTGCTAAGATTTAAAATATAATTTGTGAACTTAAATTATTATCCTTTGGTTCCGGAACACTATAAAAGTCCCAAGTGGACAATTACTGTTTTTTTCTTTTTAACAATTTATCTATTAGACTTTCTTTATAGCCGTTATTTCTTGCTATTTGTTTAGTAAGTTCTTTGTTAAAATATGTTTTACTCACAGGAAATGTGACAAGTCTTTATATTAAACTCTGAAAAGCGAATAATTGTATTTTCCATGATTTGTTGACATGTCTCTGTCGTTGTTGGTTTTCTATAGATGTCAAATTTAATGTGGTTAATAATAATTTCATATCTGTATCCATTTATTGGCTGCTTATTAAAGTTAAATAATATATTTTTTTAAAGATTTGGTATGGAAATTTCTGACAATAAAAAAACAATTGGAGGACCCGTGGAAAGGCAACCATTTTGTTTATGGAATTCGTTATAAATTTTTAAGAATGTTGATAAAGACATGTTTAAACAATATTTTTTTCTGTTTTTGTTTGTACATCTGTGTCCGAAGCAGCAAATAACTTATGAAACGTTATGTATAAAAAGAAATAAAATAAAATAATGTTTTTTATTTATTAATGTTAGGTTTAACAAAATATTTTTACTAACGCAAAAAAAAATATTTTAAATGATTTGGTTAATATGTGTCATGTGACATGTCATTGGCAGTAGGCAGCATTAAAGTATTTACAGGGTAACTAAACATTGTGGTATGGTTGTTTAAATTTTTAGTTTAATTTTATTCGGCAATAATTATTTAAGGACAATATCTATCTATATATATATATATATATATATATATATATATATATATATATATATATATATAATTATGTATATATATATATATATATATATATATATATATATATATATATATATATATATATATATATATAAAATATATATATATATATATATATATATATATATATATATATATATATATATATATATATACAGGGTGGGGCACCCCAAACGCCACGGAGTTTTTACGAAAGCCCGTGAAAATTTTTAGAAAATTCTTTTGCAGGATGTATACAGACGGTAGAGGACCTTCATTTAAAATATTTGCATTTATACAGGGTGATTAAAAAAAAGTACTATATCAAAGTTGTGATTTTTAAATGGGGCACCTATATTTCTATCAATTTTGAATTCTAGAGCAAAAATAAAGCCATGTTTCAATAAAGATCCCTATACCTAATCCCCACCCTTTTTGAAATATTTGCAAATTTCTGATTTTGTAAAACTTTAGTAAACAATTTTTTTCATCGTAAATATTTAAAGTATAATTAAATTACCATAGCCAATATTTAGTAAACATACTATTACTACGATATGGTTTAACATTTTTATTAAAATATTATACAGGGTGGTCAAAAAATAATTTCTAATATTATGAATGTTCTTTTGCAAATAACTCTCTTATTTTAAATGGAACACCCCATATTTGACTATTTAATATTATGCAGAATTTTATTACCAATTCATTGATATAGGGTTTGCCTATACCTAAAACCATTACGTTTTTAATTATTTCGAATTTTGTGTAGATCGTGCATTTAACACGTGTATTCACTCCAATGCACTGGAACACTATCAACTATAATAATAAATTATAAAGTTAAATAGCAAAGCCAAACAAAAGGTATTAAACATTACAACAAAGTTAATAAACAATTAATGAACGTAGGCTTTCACTGCTAGAATCAATATTGGAGTGGTTTTCCGGGTTTAAGAGCTGTGGTGGGTCGGTCCAAAGTGAGACGCTACGCCGAACACTCCGCCACTAGCGCCACTGAAGATGACTACCGCCAATGTAGTTGAAAGTTATGTAAGAAAACTTCCCCGACCACGGACCTTAAGCCCGGAAAGCCCATTCCAATATTAATTACTAATCCTATGATTTCAAAAAAACTAAACATTATCATTCCTGTGTCTCAATTTAGCAAATGCTCAAAATGGCGTCCATTTACTTCTATGTAAGCACGAATCCTTTTTTCAAAAGACAGTTTTACATGTTGTAGCATTTGGGGGGTTATGTCTTGCATAGCGTCTCGAATTCGTTGCTTCATGTTATCTGGAGTAGTTGGAGGTACTTGGTAAACTACATTTTTAATATGCTCCCACAAAAAAAGGTGAGGTCTGGTGATCTTGCCGGCCAATTATGTGTAGCTCCCCGACCAATTCTCCTATCTGCAAATTGTCTATTTAAAAACTCCCTCACATTTGCGTGATAGTGTGCAGGTGCACCATCTAACTGCAGCCACATCTTCCGTCTAGTCTCCAAGTGGACATCTTCCAACAGTTCTGGCAAGTCGTCACGTAAAAATTTCTAAATTTCTCCCGTTTAAGTTACAATCAAAGAAATGAGGACCTATTACTTTTGTGCCAATAACGCCTGCCCACACGTTAATTGACCATCTATGTTGGTGATTTGTTGACCGTATCAAATGAGGATTTTCATCACTGTAATAATGGAAATTATGCCTATTTACTAAGCCATTATTGTGACAGGTGGATTCGTCTGAAAACATTACACGATTAAAAAAATGTTCGTCTTCACCAAATTTATCCATGGCCCAAATACAAAAATCAATTTGCCTAGCAAAATCCCCATCGCAAAGAGCCTGATGTAGCATTATGTGGTACGGATGATATTATACTTTTTGACAATTCGCCCTACACTACGTCGACTAATGTTTGGAATTTCACTTTCTTCACGTTGGCCTACATATGAATTCTCCGTTATAGCACCAAGAACATCAAGTTCTTTCTCCTCATTTCCAACGATGGTCCCATGTCTGACTGCTTTCATGTACGCAACGGTACCACTTCCTTTAAAGTCCCGCAACAATCTTTCTAAAACCCGCTTATCCGCATGGTTTCTTTCCGGATATTTCTAAGCGTAAACCCTGGACGCAAGTAAACAATTCTCCTCACACTCTCTGATTATTAAGATCATACTAATACGTTCTTGCAAGTTGAAATTTTTCATGATTAACAATAGAATTGAACAAATTAAGAAGCAAATAAACTGACTGACAATATTAGCTAACCACTAAATTTGATATTTGTCAAATACCAATAAGCAAATAGTAATAACAATCGTAACTTATGTGTCAAAGCCTCCGTAGTTTAAAAATATTTTAATATGGTAATACTATACGTGTTAAGTGCACGCACTAGACAAAATGCGAAATAATTAAAAAAGTAACGGTTTTAGGTATAGGCAAATCCTATATCAATGAATTGGTAATAAAATTCTGCATAATAATAAATAGTCAAATACGGGGTGTTCCATTTAAAATAAGTGAGTTATTTGCAAAAGGACGTCAATAATATTAGAAGTTATTTTTTGACTACCCTGTATAATATTTTAATTAAAATGGTAAACCATATCGTAGTAATAGTATGTTTACTAAATATTGGCTATGGTAATTTAATTCTAGTTTAAATATTTACGATGAAAAAATTTTTTACTAAAGTTCTACAAAATCAGAAATTTGCAAATATTTCAAAAAGGGTGGGGATTAGGTATAGGAACCTTTATTGAAACATGGCTCTATTTTTTCTCTAGAATTCAAAACGATAAGAAATATAGCGTGTCCCATTTAAAAACACAAACTTTGATATGGTACTTTTTTTTTAATCATCCTTTATAAATGCAAATATTTTGAAATGAAGGTCCTCTACCATCTGTATACATCCTGCAAAAGAATTTTCTAAAAATTTTCATGGGCTTTGGTATAAACTCCGTGGCGTTTAGGGTGCCCCACCCTGTATATATATATATATATATATATATATATATATATATATATATATATATATATATATATATATATATATATATATATATATATATATATATATATATATGTATAAAAAAATCTTAAAAAAAAATTGTTTAATATTTAAAAAAAATGTTTTACTTAGAAATTATTTAATTTAGCTTTGGAATTTTTATTTTTTAAGACTTAATGGAAAATTTAAGTGTTTATATTTTTAAATTAAAAGTTAGTATTCATTTAGCTATGAAAGTAAGTGTATCAAATTTTCTTTTAGCAGAATATTACTATTTATATCAAACAGCTAAATTTTATAGAAATCTTAGGGCATTTTAAATGGTTTTCAAAGAAAGTCTCAACTTATTATTAACCTCTTGGGAAAATGAAATATCTTATGAAAATATATGTCTCTAAAGATTAAAGTAAAATATTTTACGGATATTTCTTTAACCGTAAATAGAAACGGTATGCCGGGATAATTAAGAAAGTTACATCCTTGCCAAAAGAGTCTAGTTTATCGTTATAGGCCATCTTGTAGTAACTTTAGGAAAAGTAAATAAAATAAGTATCTTTTTTAATACTAAAATGTTACTAGAAGTGTTATAATTTTACTTCTTTAAATAAAAACGTTTGAATTCCTTGAAAATTTAAAAAGCTACCTTTAAAAAAACAACAGTTTTTAAACAAATTAACTTAACAAAATTTTTGGCCTTTTATTGTACAGGATATTGGAATTTATTGTGCTATAACGTAAACATAAAAATTATTCTGTATACTACATATATATGAAGAAAAACCGCTAAAAAGTTGGACACATAACAATTTTTTTTTTCATTTCTAAAATTAAATAACAAGAGCTCCCGAACAGGGCCAAAAGAATAAAAAAAAATAGTTTTTTATCAAAATGAAGATCATTGTGCATTCACCATAATCAAGACTTTTTTAAGATTACTTTTGATATTGTTTTAAGACCAGATATTAAATTATAGATTGAAAAGTCTAAAAAAACACACTTTCTGGAACCGGACTAATTGACAAATTTAATACCAAGACCTGACACCTTTTTATAACTGAATTATTAAAAGTAGTTTGAGGAATTTGAAAAATCTAATTGGTATAATATATTATTAAAATAAAATTGGAGTATACCTGTGGTTTAATAATTATGTCCAAAAACTTGATTTCAATGAAGCTCATTGAGAGCCAATATGCTTGAAGAGGAGGCCAATACAAAAAAGTTTATATGTACTTAGGGTATTCTTTGACGTGTTTTTATTAATAGTGTAGTTAATTTCTTAACTTTGTAGAGATTTCACCTAACGACATCTTGTGACCGGTTCGATCTATATCAGATCGCATCAGACAAGCTAGTCAAAGGTAAAAATCTCTAAAAAATCCTAATACATTCAGACCTTGAAACAATAAATGGCTAACAGACGTCAACACCATCTACTGACCAAAGGGCGAAGCATACTCCTCTCATCTCTACAAAGTTAGTTAAGAAATTAACTACACTATTGTTAATAGTCCGTACAAGTATTGGGCATACATTTCCAAATGTTTGTATCATATTGTAAGCTCGGCAAGCTTACACCGTAAGTTGAGAGGAGTATGCTTTCCCCTTTGGGTCATAGATGGCGTTGACTCTGTTACCCATTTATGTGTTTCATGCGATGAATGGGTTATTAGGATTTTTAGAGATTTCTTACCTTTGACTAGCTCAATCTGATGAGATCTGATTTAGATCGAAACCGGTCACAAGATGTCGTTAGGTGAAATCTCTACAAAGTTAGTTAGAAATTAACTACAATATTGTTAATAGTCCGTACAAGTATTGGGCATACATTTCCAAATGTTTGTAACATTATTTCAGCCCCAAAGTCTGTGACACCGTAAGTTGAGAGGAGTATGCTTCGCCTTTGGTCAGTAGATGGCGTTGACGTCTGTTACCCATTCATGTGTTTTTATTATTTTCCTCACATTTGCCCGTACACCAATATAATGGTAGTTAAGTTTTTGTTAAAGAGTTAAAAACATAAAAAACTTGTTAATTTTGCCAGCATTTTCTCGGACTTAAATATTTAAAACTAAGGAAAATATATCAGCCATTAAAAAGTATTTAAAATAAATTATGTTTTTTAAAAAATTGGAAAAGTTTATAAACAAAATATGGTAATTATGTTTTTTTAACTATTAAAACATTTTATAAACAAAATATATTATTACTTCTGAACAAGAATGTATAACATATTTTTCCTTTTGATTATAAGCACATTGGATTTTTCTTGGCAAAAATTTCTGATATTTTCCACAAAAGTTTATTAAAAAGCTTGTATTCCCTTTGTTATTGATGTGGATAGGATTAAACGGTTTTCTTGCCTTGCGTTACAAGATTTGGGAAAAATATTTTTATAACGAAGAAACAGCGAATTTATATTAAAAAATATATTAATTAAAAAATGTTACAAAAATATTTTAGGTCGTTTAAATTTTAAATTCTTTTAAATGTTTCTAAACACTAGATGGTTATTAGGTATTATTATAGGTTTTTTTATTAAAAGAAAAATTATTTGGCTTTTCTCCAGAATAAAGATATTTATATATTATTTTTAAAAATTATACTTTTTTTAGAGATTATTATGGAGAGCTAGTCTGCTCCCCCTATAATAGTAACAAAAATATGAAAAGATATAAAAAGGTTTAATTCTTTATAAAATTGAATTGTTTTAAGTACTATAATAAAATAATAATTTTTATGAAATTATATAAAAATGGAAAATATACTTACTTGAAAACATTGGCAGCGCGTTATAAGATATATATGTTATTTCAAACTTATTGGTTATCGACGGACAACGTAGCACATAAATTATTTGATTATATTACTTAAAACAGATAAGAAACTAAAAAATTGTGTTTTATTAACTGACATTGACTTCTGACATGACTTTAAAAAAAATATATTTACTGGTAAAGGTACACGTGTAGGTACCTTTAATTTTTAAAAAATATGTATAAAAAAGTAAATAAAACTTTTAGCCATATAGATAGGTTTTTATAGTTTATTTTGATTTCTGGGAATATCAACTTAAAAGAAAAATTATTAAAGGTACCTATAACATGCCTAAATTATTCCTAATTTTTTATTTGCAAAGATGTTGTACAACATCTAACGAGAAACAAATTATTATATAGTTAATAAGTATTGAAACCACAAGAGAGTTTGAGATGTACCCAATTTTTTTTTAATACCAAACAAATGGCCCTAACTGCAGACACTTCCTAACATTCTTGCAATAGAGTATCTTAAAGGCGCTTGTTAAGTCACTTCTTCTGTTTTTATTTAATTGTTAAAAATATGGAACAGGAAGCTTATGTTTCCGCATGCGCAACGCATAATGATTGGATCTCTTGTAAACTTCTTTTGCCCCTGCCAAACTGAGTGACATTTGCGAAGACGCGACGTGCAATGGTCAAAGTTTTTCTGCACGTGAGATATCCCAAATCTTCGAAAACGCAAACTAAATATTACCTAATAAATGATCCAATTCTAGTTAATAAAAGAAATTTTATCCTAGAAAAGTCACATATATTACAAATTAGTGTGGGTAGCTTCGAGGAAATCATTTGTTTTTATCTTCATATGTCGTTAGATCGCTGATTATGAAACGAAAATAAAGACCTGTCTCTCTACTGAGCTTCCTAGGTGATACCAAGATGAAAGTAAGGCATTTTTAAATTGCTTACTTACTTGCGATAAAATCTGGGTGTACTATTGTGGTAGTATGGAAAGATTGTGAAGAAAGTGTGATGTCATGCAAAATTCTCAAAATTAAAGGGGCAATTAAACAATAAGGTAATAACTGCTGTCTTTTGGAACGGTAAGGGTGTTCCGTTGGCTAATTTTTGGAGACAACGTACCAATTATCTTACTTATTTTTATGCGTTGCTTACTGAAAAAGTTAAACCTGCATTTTATTTAGTGTGGAACTCCCTTAGAATATTAAGAGGAAACTGCGGCTAGGACAATTTGTTTGGTACATCTTGAACTGCCTAGTTGTTTTAATACTAAGTTACTAGATATACATTTTTTATTTGACAGAAATTGTACAAAACCTTGGTAAATGAAAAGTTAAGAATAATTATTGGTGTAACTTTAACTTGCATTGTTTAAATATAACTGAAACTAATATCTTATTATTTAAATCCTTTCTATTTACTAAATGTTTAGGTTTATGTCTATGTTAAACTAAACTTTAAAGAACATAGAGAAAAATTATATAGGAAACTTGCATCTAATTTTTGTGGTATAAATTAAAATATTTTTTTATTTTTAAATACATTTTTTGCTTTAATTAAATCAATTGTAAGACATGGCCATTGTTTTTAAAAGAAATGTAATCGGTATCTATTATATTCAGTGTTTTTTTGCACAAGAGAATAGTTATATATTTTATGTTTTACCTATCTATTATTGATCTACAATACCTTAGAAACGGAATATGTTATGATAGCAATAATACCTGCTATCACACCTAGGGCATTATAAGCAGGCATTATGATAATGCCCGCTTATAATGCCCTAATGCGCTAATATGGAAATTTTATTGCTTAAGCCAATTTTATTTCTCTCACAATAAAGATCAAGTTTATACAAAAAATATTTTTTTTTTAAACAGTACTAAAAATTAAACTTTATTCCAAAATAAAAATTACAATTTTGAAATGTCCCGGAAAATGTAGCTGATCCCACTATAGAATGGTCGGTGTTTTTTGTGATGGTAGCAGCGGTGGTAGCACTAACGCTATTTTGTATAGAAGAACAGTCCATTAAAGAATTTTCAATAGTCGATACGAAATTAACCTAGGAATATAGATGAAATAGTTTCTTCTATATATTCTTCAGCTACTGAAGAGCTTTTCCATTTCCCATGTTGTTTTAGCGTTTCAAACGAAGCACCTGCCTCAACAAGTAAAGTTGACGATGTGCGGCGCAAACAGTGGCCGGTGTAAGCTTCTGCATTATCCAGTTTTAAAAACTTTGCGATCAATGGGACGCTTCCTATGGTATTTTTTCCAATGGGTTGTACTGTACATAGACCCTTTCTATAGGTAAGAAAGAATCTTCGCTCCTTTATTCCAGCTGGTCTTAATGTTGTGTACTTTTTTATTAAATTTAAAGCGCCTAAATCTTCTTCAATGATAGTAAGACTTTTTGAAGTTGAAGTTTTAGTTTCTGGTACCTTATAACCAAGACTGTTCCTCTATCTTCAATGTCATCAATGGTCATTTTGACCAACTCATCTCGTCTTAAACCTCCAAAAACACCCATTACCAATATGACTTTGTGTACCAAGTAGATATCATCAGGAGCCTTCTTAATAAATTTTAATATTTGTTCACCTTCCAAAACTTTAGACTTCTTCGGGACGTATCCTTTCGACTTAACTTTTAAAAAAGATATGAGACGATGGTATTGCGAAATGTCTATATTTTCATAGACCATCAACGTAGACCTTAGGGTGGAATACTTGGTCCAGAGAGAGTTCGGACTGTATTTTTCCGACTAAAAATAATAAAGTTTGTTAAACATATGTATTAAAATAAAATCAATAACTTACCAGTTCCTGGAAATATGCCATTAAAACGTTTTCGGTTATTTGAAGAATTGCGTTCGCATCTTTCCAAATACCAAATATGCCATACTCCCGATCATACTGTTGCCTTGATTTAACTGGCAAAAGATTTTCGGTCGCTTTTATGGCCTTTCTCTTATATTTTGTGGAATTTCTTCCATTTTGAGCAAATCGTTAAATAAAAAATGCCAACTGACTAACTGACAGAAACATCAGGTCGAAATCTATCCCTCGGGCCAGAGGCCCTTGGGCTATTTCGACCTTCAGGGCATTATAGTCCCAGTAACGCCCTTGATATATAAATAGCTATAAAAAGCTAAGTCCAAAGACTTATGTAAACCATTATTTATATCAAGAAGCATTTCAACACTTTCTTCTATCTTTATTAATTATTTTCAAAAAATATTGGTTTGATTATACTAAGAATTCTTTGAACAAAACTATATAGGATTGTTATCTTTATCTTCCAAATCCATGTTCTACTTTTCTATAAAAAAAATATATATATGACCCGAAAAAAAACGTTTCATTATTTACCTGTTGTTATTTAAAATATGGGTAATTTTCATATATTAAAATTGTCCGTAAAAACCTTATTGTTAGGAAAGGCTTATTAAGTGTTGTCTAAATACTTTGAGGATACTTCAGAACCGATTTATTGCATGGAGCTTATATATCGTCTTTTTTCATTATATTATCATACAATTTATTGTTGCCTATTCTTTGCTATTATCATAATTTTATTTTATTTTGCTTTATCGAAAAGATTTACAATCATATATAACAATATCATTAGGAAGAAGAAACCGTTTAATCAATCAGCTTTCTGTGAAAACCTACCTTAAATAGTCCACTGAATTACAAAAGTCGGTAAAATATGCACTGAAAGGATCTTCAACATTCACCTTATTGTTCGGATTTATTACAGTGACTAGTGCCTTGGTAAGATAAAACGTCATTTTTTATTAATAAACCCAACCTTATCTGTTTCTGGTTAGATGTAGGAGATAGTAGGCATGGTTTTAATAAAAATCCTTTATAATAGTGTACATAATACGAATTAAAACATCGAAAGAAATGCATTTTGTTCTATTTTATTTGCCCATGACTCTGTATTAGTTGTAAAGAAAATTTTAAAGAAAAAAGTTTTATAATTAAATTTTCTACTTATAATAGAATAATAGCAAACAAAAAAAAAAAGAAGAAAAAGCGTAACTTTTTGCATAATTTTTTGACTCTTTGGATTTTTCTAGACATTCATTTTTGGCTAGCAAAAACAGGTCTGCCACCTCGTACATAGTAGTATTGGATTTAAAATTGTAACTTATAAGGTGTTTGTTGCTTATGTGTAATACATCATTATAAAGGCTAAAATTACATTGTTAATAAGAAAATAATTTGATGATGGTTTATTAAACCCCAATCATAAGTTGCTTTAAAAATGTTCTCACAGCCTAAAACAAACAAGTTTTAGTATACAGGGTGGTACGATTTCGACTGTTTTAACAGGAAACTCGTATTTCCTGACCAGATAAAAAAAATTGACATAGGTGTCTTGGGCTCGATTTTCGAAATAAGATGAGTGGTGAAAACCGCATCCCAAAATCTCTATCGGTATCCGAGATATAGGGCGTTTTTCATTTTCTGGCCATTTAAAAAAAAATTCGTAAGTCCGTCATTTTTGTAAACTTCCCAAAACGGTGTAAACATTTTTAAGTTACTTTTTTGAGTGGAATCCATTGGACTGCTCAAATTTTTAAAATTATTTCTAGTTTCGTTGAAAATATATAAAGCTTAGTTTTTTTAAACATTATTCATAGTTGGCCATGATCTTAAAAAATTGCTTATTTTTGCTTTTTCTAATGATATATTATTATTCATACTTATCTTTGAAATTGAGCGAGATATTTCAGTTTTTTAATTTTTGCTATAGTAGGCCATGGAAAAAAATCGGCACTTGTCAAAGTCAGGTAAATAGCATACCAGTTGTTTCATTTTTGCTAAAGTAGGCCATGCAAACATGTCAACTATCAAACACAGTTTAAAAAATAATGCAATTAAATTACAAACTTTATATTTGTGAACACATTATAATAAAAAAAAATTGGCCTAAAAAATTAAACGAGTTTAAATGAAAACCAGAACCTATGGAAAAACTTAATTCAAAGTAGATGTTCAAAGTTGGCTCCTTCTTCCCTAATACATAATAAACACCTTTATTCACTGCATTACAAGCGTTTATTAGTTCAACAGGTCTAATCGCACCAAAAGCTTGCCTAATCGCTACTTGCAACTCTTCCCGTGTTTCGATAGTTCTTCCTATAAAAACTATATCCTTCAATCTTTCCCATAAAAAAAAGTCTAAAGGTGTTAAGTCGCAGGCCCTAGCAGGCCATAGTATAGATCCTTTAGTACCAATCCATTTATCTTGAAATTCTTGATTCAAAAAATCAATTGTAATTCGTTCGTTATGCGGAGGGCAACCATCTTGCTAATAATGGATATTTCGAGCCTGCGCTAATGGCAAATCTTCCAAAAGTGGTGCAACATATGTTTGTAAAATATTCACATAATCTTATGCGGTTAAACTTTCATTAAAAAAATGGAGACCCAAAAATCGACCGCCAAAAATCCCAACCCAAATATTGAAACCTTGCCGTCCTTGTCTGTTTACGGGCACTATAATAAGTGGGTTTTCTGTAGCCCAATAATATGAATTATACCTGTAGTATCTATTTGGCTTTCATCTGCCCAGATAACGTTCATATGGAAGTTACTGTTCAATCTGCACTGATTCACATACCACTCACAAAATGTAACCCTTCTTTGGAAATCCCCATTCTGAAGATGATGAATTTTTCTTACTCTGTACGGTTTAAATTTGTGCTTTTTAAGGGTTTTTAAAACTTTAGGTTTCTCAACACCTATTACTTGACTTTCATCATCAACTGCATACGTTTTTGGCCTCGGCTTCTTGAAACTTCCGTAATTTGTTAAATTTGATATCAGAACTTGAAAAGAGCCTTTTATCTGGATGACGACGTTCAGGAA
The DNA here is from genome assembly GCA_019359885.1 of Listronotus oregonensis. NCBI lineage: Eukaryota > Metazoa > Arthropoda > Insecta > Coleoptera > Curculionidae > Listronotus > Listronotus oregonensis. The sequence continues at coordinate 51,814 of JAHBCN010004318.1, read as the reverse complement.
ATCTATTCAAATATAATTCACTTGCGGCCTCGGAATTTTCACCAGACAGGAAATAGCACTTTAACATGTCAACTTTTTCGTAATTTTCATACATTTTTGCAATCCTCTCAAATAAAATAGAGTTCCAATCAGTTACTGATAGAAATAATAAATTATTTACCTGACTTTGAAAAGTGTCGATTTTTCTTCATGGCCTACTATAGCAAAAATTAAAAAACAAATATCTCGCTCAATTTCAAAGATAAGTATGAATAATAATATATCATTGGAAAGAGCAAAAAATAAGCAATTTTTTGAGATCATGGCCAATTATGATTTTTATTTAAAAAAAACCAAGCTTTATATATTTTCAACGAAACTAGAAATAATTTTAAAAATTTGAGTAGTCTAATGGATTCCACTCAAAAAAGTGCCTTAAGAATGTTTACACCGTTTTGGGAAGTTTTCAAAAATGACGAACTTACGAATTTTTTTCAAAATGGCCAAAAAATGAAAAACGCCCTTTATCTCGGATACCGATAGAGATTTCCGGATGCGGTTTTTACCATTCATCTAATTTCGAAAATCGAGCCCAAGACACCCATGTCATTTTTTTTCCATCTGGTCAGGAAATACGAGTTTCCTGTTAAAACAGTCGAAATCGCACCACCCTGTACATTAAAAACCAAGAAGTTTATTACGGTCAAAAGCGTAATTTATCTATAAAATTATCTAAAACTTTAGCTATTAGACCGTTATCTGAATTATTACCAGAAGATTCCAATACATCCAAATTTGAGACATATCGTATAAGCACCAACTGCAGAAATAGTCACAGTTATTACATTAAACTTTAATGGGTACAAAACAGATATTCACAGCTATACCAAACAAGTGAAACGTGTTACAGACCCCTATTGTTGTTTAAGTAATTAGCTTGCAACTGGCTAAAAGGGCATATAATTCCAATCAGTGACTGGCATAAAAGGCATTAATTATTTTGCTACATTTACTATATTACTTGCTTGTGCTCTTAACACGGGAAAACAACTTTACACATAGTTAGGTTCTATTAGATCTAATGAGCATTTCATTAGTTTTATTTACAAAGTGATCAAAATAAAAAAAAAATATTTGTAATTTGCAATTATTTTTAAGGGTTTAAAGGATTAATGTTTTAAAGGGCCATACAGACCTAGAAGTTATAAAACAAAAATTATACTAAGTGACATAGAAATCCGAACACCCAGTTTAAATGGTTTTATTTTAATAAAATTTGGTGAATTTATTTATCTTACTGAAAATAACAATTGATGGAATTTGCAGCCTTATCAGTCTGAGATTTGGTTTTTTTCCTTTTTTTTATAAAATTCTCTAACAATCTAAAAATGAATATTGCAGCCGTTAAAAAAATCAAATTTGGCATTTTGGTTCTTGACATTCTTTACGATTGGTTACGATGCCTAAAGTACGGACCCCTGTACGATTTCGTCAACTTAGTGTTTTTGGGGGGGGCCGTATAGTGGGACTTCGGGAAGCGGGAAATTTTTTTTTTGGGGAAATTTTTGCGGTTAGAGTGAAAGGGGTGTAGACACTTGGTTAGGTGTTGTCGGGATGGTTCCCCAAAGAAGGCCTTACGAAAAAGAGCAATGGGCCTGGACCCCTCGTAGAACAACAGACCGAAAAGATCGTCGCTTAAGATTATTGGCTTTAAGGGACCGTTTCTTCACTCCCCCGATCCATTGAAATGAATGGTTTGCAGAACAGGGGAAACCTATTGGAAAAGCGAACTTTTTCCCCCACGAAGGGGGTTTTGGCCTGTTTTCATCCCCACCACACGGGGTTTTCCCCCCTTTAACTCAAGAACCCCAAATTTAACCCCCGGTGGTGCGAAAAGGGCACTCGGGAAAACCCGGAATGGAACAGTATTGTCTTTAAAAACAGATTGATTTTGTTTAAGCATGCACGATGGTCGGGCCAGGGTTAAAAAGGCGACGTGGGAAAGAAGGAGTTCACAGTTTTTTGTTAAAAGGGGAATTTTTTCATCACCCGGTTTTAACCCTGACGCCAAAGGGGTTATATCCAAGAAGTTCTAGAACCCCATCTTTTACCATATCTTGACCCCCGGAAAAACCAACTTTCCAACAAGATAATGCCCGACCACATGTTGCAAAAGTCCCCTGGACTTCTTTTAACATAATGATGTCACATTTTTCCATGGCCACCAAGATCTCATTATCCCAATTTAACACGCGTGGAATATGATGGGTGGAGATTGCTCAATTTGAAACTCCTCCCCCAGACTCTAGGAGCACTTCGAGGGGGAGTTGGTGGTTGCCTGGAATGAGATACCACAGGAGGACATTGACCACCTGATCAAAAAACATCCCCCAGACGCGTTGGAGAATGCTTTAAACATCAGGTGCATCCACACATTTTTAAAGGAAAAAAGGGTTTAAAGCAATGCAAAAAATTTTAACATTTACTTATTATGTTTTATTAAGTACTTATACAAAATTTTTAAGGACCCCGGTTTTCTAAGTTAAAAAATTGTTTACAGATGACGCTTGTTTTTTTTCGCAATTCAATTATTACCATCCGCATAATCATATTTGGGCCGAAAACAATCCACACACCTTGAAAGAAAAAAATTTTCAAGAACAGTTTTTTTTTTAATATTTGGTTAAAATTTCGGTGACCATTTAAATTGGCCCCATTTTTTCCCCCTGGGCTTAATGGAGAAGAATCCCAAAAGGGTTTTTTTTGAATTTGTTTTACCTGGACTTTTTAAAAAAAAAAACTCCAGTTATGGAAAGCTTTCGTACGGCCCCCATACTTTAGTGTGGTGGCGAGGCAAATTTTTTTAAAAATTACCATAACCCCTAAATTTGGGGGAACAGGCTCATACCCATGGCCCCCTCGCTCACCCATAAAAATTTCCCCTAGATTATTTTCTCTGAGAACACCTTAAAGTTTTGGGTTTTAAAAAATTCTTTTAAAATTGAAAATTTTCTACAAAATTTGAATTTTAATTCATGTGATATAATAAAAAATACCCCCCGGTATTTTCGGGGAAGGGGGTAATTCAATGATAAGGCGATTAATTTGGGTTTATTGAAGCTGAAAGGACCATTTCCAACATTTAATTTAGAAAAATTTTTGTTTTCAGTGTTAATGGGATTTAATATTTTTTGTTTAAAAAGGAATTTTTTGATTATTATATACCATTCCGTTTTTTTAAATTCATTAGTATAAATGGTAATGTTAAGTAATTTTATTTTGTATTTTTTTTTGGTGTTACATAATTGTTAATAAAAAATCATAAAAAAAAATTAAAAAATAACTTTTCCCCATATTCCTTTTGGTCGGGGGATATGCAATTGGGGAAAATTTTTTTTTTCTCGAAAACTAAGCAAGATAAAAAAAAAATTCAAAAAATTAAATTTAAGTTGTATTTCTATTTGCTTTTTTTAAAAAACATAATAAAATCTGACAAAAACGGGGGCGTTTTTTTTTTCACAAATTTTTTTTAAAATTTAATAAATTTTTTTAAGTTAGGGCTCAATGAGCTTTAAAATCCAAATCTCAAAAAATTTTAAAAGGCTGATTTTGGGGGGTTGAGGGGGTTTTAAAAATTTTGTGCCCGTAAAAATTTTTTTAACAGCGTATTGTAAACTATTACTTTGCAAAGTTTCAAAACAATTGGGAAAAAACCTTTTTTATGGGAAAATTGCAGAGTCCTTTAAAGTGCGTTTATCTCAAAAAACCCGGTTTTCTTTTTAGGAAAAAAAAAATTTTTTTAAAATCCCGGCCCCAAAAAAGGGGAAAAATTTTTTAAAAATTTTAGCTTTCTTTTTTAAAAAAAAAAAAAAAAAAAAAAGGGCCCCAATTTTTAAAAATTTTTAAGGGGTTCCAAAAAAAGGGGTTTTTTTTGGGCCCTTTTTTAAAAACCCCAATTTTTTTTTTATTTAAAAATTAAAATTTTTTTTTTGGGGGTTTTTTTAAAAAAAAAGGCAACCCTCTATCTTTAATAATAATTAAGTTATGCTGCAAATAATGAATTTCGGACAAAAAGAGGGAAAAAAAAAAAATGTAAAAATTTAACGTTAAAAACGCCCTTCCTAAACTTAATATGTCACCAAAATTTCGACAACAATCGTTTTTAACATTCGTATTGTAACATTTTAAAAAAAACTTATCCTATATAATATTTTAACTTCCCCAATCCAGTTGTTAACAATACCCAGCTAATTATTTATTATAAATGGCAAAATTATATTATCATTATCTAACTAATAATATTTTAAATTGATATAACTTCTTAGGGTCTGGCAAAATACCCATAAATTATTTAGTTATATGCACTCTGTAATTGCTTTTGCTCTTGAATAAAGGGCTAAACATGCACTCATCAATTACCATTATATTCAACGAGGAAAACCTTATGGAATAAATATCAGCAGAATGGTCAATTTACTTATTATCAGACACAAGGGCTATTTGTTTATTTATAATGTTTGATCTTATAAATTTGTATTTCTGTGATATCTCTAAGTGTATGTAAATTTAAATATTAATTATATTGTTTTTTGTTAACTGTATTTAGGACTAGCTTACTGAACCTTATTAACAAGACAATTCAGTTCTTGTCCCAATAATAAGATTAGGCCAACATTGAACGCGCAAAATACAGAACCAGCAAACTGCGCGGGCATGATGTGTATGACATTATTGAAATTTTTAGAAAGGTAGATAAGAGATAAGAGGCTCCAAGTACTTTAACATCTCTGTTAAAATGAGGAAGAAAGTTACCTAAAAAATGCAACAACCAATAAGACTGAACCAAGATAAACATAACCTTGATTCTTGCCCTTTTTGACAGAATTTGTCCTCAAAACGTGCACCTCTCTTTGCACGCCTCTTTCGAATTCAACGTATCCTTAAAAAAAAATTCAAAACTATTTCTTTAATAAAGACTTACAACTCTTCTTCCCTTTCATTTTATGCTAATTAAAATATTCAGTAGTTACCAACATTTAAAGTATTTTAAAAATAAAATTATTATTCTATATAAAAGAAGTGCTGTCTACGTCTTTAACGATTTACAGCAGATTTTCTTCCATTTGTTTCACATAAATTTAACATATATCCAAGGTTCTTGTCTAGACCATGCGTGATGCGCAATGATTTAATTTTTTTTCGGTTAAACGACGTATATCATTTATTAAAAAACTTTAAAACCAACTGCTCGTACCATTTTTTTTTCCAGTTTTGCTGCAATACCAAGAATATTACCCTTTACCAAATTTTAGTTTCCCTAGACCCTAGACTATCCATTAGCCTAACGTAGAAAATAAGCGCTGGATAATGCTGATATCTTTTTACAAAACCTTACATTTTATCAAGAATAGGGCATTAAAAGTCTTGTTTTATTTATTGTCTTAGACACGCAATTATTTTTTATGCGAAAATACTTAATTAATACTTATGAGCAAATAAGTTATGCAAAAAAGTGATTTAACCTTGTCCGCTACTTTTGAGAAATTTTTGGCATAAAGACATTGTATTCATAACCCGGCTTTAAAAAAACCTATTTTTCCTTAGATCCAGAAAGTACTTTTCTAATGTGCACACTTTTTATGTATCACAAATCAGACTGATTTGGAATACTGTTACTATATCCCGACTAAAGGCGTCTCACACAACTCTTAGCAATCATGATTTCATCTAATTAGTCTAAGACCGGGAAATTTGTGATGACCTTAACCCATCTGCCAACCGGACAAAATTAATTTTATCCCAATGGTATATAAACAGAAAATATTGCAAATGGGTTGCAAAAAAATAAATTTTTAACTCTGATAGGGAAAATTGTTTTTTTATTCTACAAAGAGCTGACAACACCCAACCTTTTTTTCTTTAATTTTATAAAAAACCTTGGAAAATCCCTATAATAGTTGCAGACAAACTTGTGGTTGCTAAAGCTAAACTGAATAATAAGTGAAATTAAGGTTGGGACCCTTAAAAATGACACAAGGAGAAGAGTAACTGTAGCAAGTTTTTATTTAAACAAAAAATACAATTAAACAAAACACAAATATGATGTAAAACGTCAAAGGCTTATTCAAGTCCAATATTTACAAATATATACAAAACACCTAAGTCGTACGAGCCGCCGTTTTGGTAAATCTTAAGTAAAAAATATTTTGACCTTAACAATTTTGGTTAATCAAAAAAAAGAATATTTTTTAACACAAATTAAATTAACTTTATTCGTTTTACTTTAACAAAAAAAAAATATAAAGGATCAATATAACTTTAAATAAATCTGATAGCTTAAGAGGTCACAAATTTGCAATTTCAAATTTTGCAAATAAATTTGCCAAATCCGAATCGCTCTTCCGACTGCGAAGTCCATAAGGTGTAAAATAGACGACGTTACTTCACCAATAGAAAGTGCTTATAACACAGGAGAAATTAGATTTTTCCATATCAAATTCAATGTTATTGACTGTCATTACTAACTTTATATTTGTTCACCATCACTTTTAAATTTATCACTTAAGCCTGTTCTGCTACAGTTTTTAAGTAAACTTTCCTTTACGTTCTTCCTGATTACCTTTAAACTTTACTTAAAATAGGTCTTTTGCAATTGAACAGAGAAATTTTTAGAATTAGCCTAACTAGTTAGAAATTGTACACTTTTGTACGAAAACTTGTCATAATATGAACTGCTTTATCAGAGATGTCTTAACCAAATTTATTGAGCTCACATGAAGAAGCTAATATTATAACATAGAATACCGTATTGATTTTATCAAAAATTAAAGAAATTTTTGGCAATTTCCAAAAAATAGATTTTACGTTTTTATATCCTAGTTAACCTTCGGCAACAGATTGACTCAATTACTTAGCTACTCCGGCCCCACGACCTTGCAATGCGACCCCTTCTCATTGGTCTATTTGTTGCGCCGAAACAGAGAAATCTCGAGCTTTGATTGGATGTTGCGACGCTCTACGTCATCACGGGTCATGCAGCCTTGCGGTTCGCTCCTGTGTCGCCAGAACAACAACTCGTTTGCTTATTTAGTCAAGTAACACTCAGCGGTGTTGCTAAGATTATTTAGGAATTTTACTATTTGAAATAGATTTTTTATATTTTATAAAAAATAAGAAAAGAATGTTAACGTACTTATGGGTATGGTAAAATAGCTTTTATGTTGCCAATGTGTGTTTTTGCAACAATTTGTAATATTTCTTTTAAAATGTTTTATTGTTTTACCATACAAATATTCTCAAAAAAAGCACGTCTCTGGCTAATACCAAATGCTAAAGGATCCATTTTCCAGATGAGTTATTTACTTTTATTACTACAGCCTAAGCCTAGTCAAACAATATTCAAATTGAAAAGATAGAACGATCAAATTGATGCAAATCGTCGTAGGTATGAGGGGTACGAAACGAAACGCCATGATATAACGAATGCGGGCCTTTTTAAATATGCACCCCAAAGCGTTTGGATCTGCCAGGATGTCATTATAAATCACGTAACAGTTCCATCGACGTGATCTGTTTGTGGCATTATTGGCCCAAATAATATTGTCAAAAAAGGAATTTGTATAAATTTGGAAGGAAGAGATAATAAGTTAAATTTTTATTTATTTTTTTAAATAAACACACGCGGGTATTATATGATTAAAACCAAACAAAATAACTGACTAATGGAACCAAAATAGCATAAGTTTATATCCAAACTTCATTAAGAAGCGTGACTGGGTTGTTTAAATGTAATATTTTTTTTAATAAAAAAATCTAATAATCTACGAGCACAGTATTAGATGACATCTTTCTTGGAACGACCTATGAACTAAAACCCTTCGCCTAGCTTCTAGCAAATCATACCGGTAGCTACCCCAGCATTTTCTCTGCTCTAGCACCAAATTACTTTCTAGACCACTGTTACCTCGATACAAGCAGACTTTCCAGCACGGTTTCTTTCGTAAATGGTCTGATTGTAGCGCTACTTTATTAAAGTCAGATGTTCTTTTATCTGAAGCGTATATATAAAGTGTGTGCAAAGTCATCGGGTTTTCCACAATATATGCGTGTGTCAAACTCCATAATACGGTGATCGTATGAATACTTTTAAAAGATCGGTGTCCCGAGAGGGAATAAGTTAAAAAGAGTCAACCTTTTTTTATTGCTTCTTTTAATCCAAGACTTGATGTATGAAATAAATCTGTGTCCAATGACTAAAGGTCTCTTTATTGCACCCCATTATGACAATGATCATCATTTTAACTTTTTCTTTTTCGCTTGAATCCGGGCTACGGTAGCCAGGGATCTGCTTAAACAATAAGGTATCCGCATGTAAATCATCTTTTTTATCTTGGGACAATCCACGAAGGCTAATGCCTAAGTACTAACGTACCGTGGGTGTCTTTAGTGTGGTGAGGGAGTTTGTTTACAAGGGACTTAAATTTTGGAGATTGGGGGGAGAAGGAAAAAATTCTGCGGGCAGCAGGTTCCATAGTCTTGACACTCTAGGAATAAAGGAAGAAGAAAGGGGGAAGTTCGGGGGCTCTCTAACTGAACTGTAAAAGGATGCATAAAAGTTGCACTACGCGTTGCTCTGTTGGGAGCTGCCAGAGAAGGAATAATACTGGCCAATTCCTCTGAGCAGAAGCCGTGAAAATACCTATAGAAGAGCGACAGATCCCCTGGGCAGATGGGCAAGAAGAGGAAGCCTTTCTGTGAGCGTTGGATCATTAATAAGACGAACAGCTCCTTTTTGGATGGAGTCCAGAAGGCTAAGTGTTGTAGGGGACGCCATTCCCCAGATATGAGAACAATATTCCAAAGAGGGTCTGATTTGTGATACATACAGAGTGTACAAATTGGAAGAAGAGAAACATTTTCTGGCTCGAAAGAGGAATCCATTCTTTTTTGAAGCTGCCGAAGCTATGGATGAAATGTGTTTGTGCCAGTTGAAGTTATTCTCAAAAGTAACGCCGACTAGATTAAACGACTCGTTGTTCTTGAAAACTTGGCCGCTCATATAAGGGATGAGCATTCGCAGACTTTTGGCGACAGCGAACATGACTGTGTTTTGAGGCATTAAACTGAACACGATTTTGGCGCCCCAATCCAAGATAAGTTTGAGGTCTTGTGAAAGAATATCGGCATTGACCTGCGCTTGTTTTCAAAATCGGAATTACACGGTGGCTTAAGAAATTGAATACTAGAGTGGAGGGTACTATCGTCAGCAAAACTATGAATGGAATTGATTGTGGAAGAAAGATCGTTAATGTGTAGAAGAAACAGCTGGGTGCCAGCACTGACCTAGGGCACCCAGCATTTATTTGGTAGAAGCTGGCGGAATGACCATCTACACTAACTGATATACGTCGATTAGAAAGGAAACTGGAAAGCCAAGAGCAAAGGTTAGGTGGAAGACCGTAAGAAGGAAGTTTGTTAAGAAGCCCATCATGCCAGACCTGATCGAAAGCTTTGGATATGTCAAGAGCAACGACCTGGGATTCACCAAGAAACTCAAGGGACTTGTTCCAGTTGTGTGAGAAAAAGGAAAGAAGATCAGCTGTGCACTACTGTGACGGAATCCATATTGTCTATCATGTAAGATCTTATTTTTTTCCAGATACTTTATGATTTGGGAATTAATGAATTTTCCATTACCTTGCAAACAACTGAAAGAAGAGATATAGGTCTATAGTTAGAAGGAGACTTTTGGATCCTTTTTTGTGGACAGGTTGCACACGTGCAGCTTCAACTCTCGGGAAAATGCCCGTGTCGTAAGAGATTCGAAAGAGGCGAGTTAAGATGGGTGCAAGCTCGGGAGCACATTTTTAAGAGGGATTGCTGGTATGCCATCCAGCCAGACGTTTTTTTAGTATTAAGAGAGAAAGAATACGCGTGATCTGTTTGACTTTAAAAATTATATCGGACAGTTTATGAGAAACAGGAACAAATGTTGGAAGAGGAAGATTAATAGGAGGATCAAGCTAGAATTGGCAGCAAATTGTTTGGCAAATAGTTCGGCTTTTCCTTTGGAGGTAGAGACAATTCCATCCTCAGAGATTAGGGGTGGAAAAGAATTTGTGCAAAAATTCTGACTAATATTTTTAGCAAAGGACCAAAAAGCTTTACTGCCATTTGAGCAAGAGAGAACTTTATCTTTTATTCGATTGTTAAAACGGTCTTTTGCATCTGAGATGGTCTGATTATACTGATTTCTTGTTCGATGCTGCCTGTCGATTTTTTGGGGCTGGGGTTTTGAAGAAACTTTTTTGGGCTTGAAGTTTTAAAAGTCTGGCTTTGTCACAGGATTTAGAAAACCACGGTTTGTGATTTGAAGTTATGGGGTTCTTTTTAGTGTGGGGAATATAGGTCTCAATGCCTAGTTGAATTGTTTCGGTAATCTGCTGCCTTATAATTTATTTAAAAGCTTACCATTTCCCTTTTTACTGTGGCAGGACGGGGGAGCGTAGGGGAATTGTATGTACACGACACTCACTATCATTTGACTGCATATTGCGTTGTGGATAAATCGTGTCCATTAGATTGTTAAAGAGTTAATAATGGAGTTTATATTGAATTAAGGGTTAACGGATTTTAACTTTTAAGTCCAGGATAAACTAATTTGCCACCCTAAAAGTTAAAACTTAATCTGTGCTCTTTTAGTTTAAGATAAGTCATCTGTAGCAACACACTTAATTCTTTTTTAGACTGTCTTAACCTTAAAGAGCGTTTCTTGAAAGATGGTATTTCATTAGGATGTAGTTGCTGACTGATTTTAGCTAATTATGGTTTTTGGGCTTTAGTCTCCTGCTACTTGGCTAACATGTACGAGCAAAGGCTGTACAGTTCAGCAACTTCGCTTTGGATTTGATTTGCAGCCGGTCAAAATGCTGTTAAACTGTTGTAAGACTTTTAATATACGTTAAAGTCTTGAGGCATTAAACTGGCTAATATTTTTGGTGCCTCAAGATTTAGTGACTGTATGTACAGTTGTATTTTTAAAAAGGCGTAGAAGGAAAGGTAGTCTTCCCTAGTTTTACGTAAAACTGGCTGCTGAAACTATTTTATTTTTGTTTATTACATGCCATTTGTCTTTAAAAAGGCAGAATATTGCATTTTTTTAAATGGTGGTGGTTATGTTTAACAAATTTGTCAGGTCAGTTAAAAATATAAATACCTTGTCAGCGATCCGAAATTGAAAATATTTAAATAGTGTGCAGAATTAAAAAAAAAAGATGGTCAGTTTGTGCTATAGTATATTATAAAAATAAGAAACTTATCTTAGAAATTAAACAGCGTTTAAAAATTTAGCGAAAAAAATTGGTTTTGGTCATTCCAAACTTTCCACCCCTGAACAGGATACTGCTTTGTTGGGATACTCGCCGATGAATGCCGTAAAGAATAGAGATTGTTTTGATTTGCACTCAATTTTTTAGTGAAAAATCAAGGATAAACTAAAATACCACCAAGTAGAAAAAAATGTGTCTTACCAATATAGTGTGTCTCCAAACAATAATAGATTTTAAGAATTTATATACCAGCTTGTCCAGTCCATATGGCCTATGCAACAAGAAAATAATTTCAAACTCATAAAGTGAAGTTTCTGCCATGGTTCATTTTTAGTCCTGATAAGGTCAAAAAATTTAAACAAATTATGAAAAGTAATGCACGAATGCTGGGAAGAGCTGTATCTAAATACAGGGTGTTACTTAATGGTATGTCATAATTTGAAGGAGGCATTCCTGGATCGATTTTAAGTCGAAAAGTTCATATAAACGTGGGCCCTAAAATGCTTAGTTATTAAGATACAGGGTGTTAAAGTTTTATTTTATTTTCACTTTTTAATACATTTTTCAAAGACGGTTTGAGATATTGAACTGAATTTGGCATCAGGATATTATGGCATAAAAACACACTTTTCAGATGTTCATTTAATTTTTTTTGAAAACCAGTGGCTAGCTATGACGAATTTTCAAAACAATTTTACAAAAAATACTACGCCATTGACTTGGAAAAAAATTATGGTTTTATAATAATTATCAATCAATTATAAACAAAAATCCCTCTTTCATTTTTGCCGTAAAATTACCTTTTGGGGAGAAATCGTTAATTAAAAAAGGGTTATGTCCAAATTGATCTTGAAAAATTATTATTGAAATAAATCAAGTTAGCTTTGCTCGTTGCCAGCGATTGTTGTTTGTTGTTGTAAACATTATGATTACGACGTTAATTATCATTCTTGACAGTTTGTATTTATTTCTCCTTGATCTTAAAACGTGCATTTTGCTAGTTAAAAAAATGGTAAATTATTCTAATTTGGAAATGACACAAATGCATTTTTTATGGTCTAAGTAATGGTAATGCTGTGGAGGCGAGCGTTTGTATCAAGAAAGGTATCCTAATCGCGCTCTCCCAGATAGACGAACATTTATAAACATTCATGTCGTCTAACTGAATCTGGCAGTTTTAAAGCTAATATTCCGGGGGAAGGCCCCGTACAGTTAGAACACCGGCAGTGCAGAGGCTGTCCGCATGCAGTCGAAGAGGATCCAACCACAAGTGCGAAAATAGGTATGGGATTTAAACATCTGCTACAAGACGGTATGGGAGATTTTAAGAGATTCTTTGTTATATCCTTTTCACATACAAAGGGTTCAGGCATTGCTTCCAGAGATTATGAACCACGTACCAATTTTGTAGATGGTATCTCCAAAAAGTAACAGAAAATCCTCTTTTTGATGCCAAAATATTGTTTACGGACGAAGCAAATTTTCAAGAAATGCAATAACCAATTTCTAACAATCACATTTGGGCCCGGGAAAACCCTCATGCGATTACAGAGACACATTTTCAGGAAAAATTTTTTACGAACGTTTGGACCGGTATCGTATCCGATCATTTAATTGACCAGTTTTTTTACCAGGACGCCTTAACGGACAGGATTATTGTAATTTTCTCCAAAATGATTTGCCTTTGCTTCTTGAAAATGTTCCTCTTCAGTTACGCAACAACTTGGTTTATGCATGATGGCGCTCCCGCCCACTTTAGCATATTCTCGTGAGCATTTAAATAGTGCCTACCAAAAATCATTGGATAGGCCGTGGAGGACCACAATTTTGGCCACCTTGATCGCCTGACCTGAAGCTAGATTTTTTTTTGTGGGGACATCTAAAAACATTGTTTATCATACACCAATTGTGACATTAGAAGAACTCAGAAATAGAATTATTGACGGATGTGAAACTATCGAAACACGCATGGAATTTTTGAAGGGTTCGTAATTCAATGAAAGAAAGCGAAGCCTGCATAGAGGCGAGAGGGGTCATTTCCAACATTTTTTGTAAATTAGTTATGTATTGTATTTAATTGTTATTGCTTTTTGTTCACTAGTTTCTAAGAAAATAGCTTAAAAACAAATATTTGAAAAATGTATTTAAAATTGAAAATAAAAGTTTTAACACAATCAAGAATGATAATTAACGTCAGTGTCATAATGTTTACAACAACAAAACAACAATCGCTGGCAACGAGCAAAGCTAACTTGATTTATTTCAAAATAATTTTTCTAATAATTTGGGTACATAAGACATTTTTTTTAAATTTAAAGATTTCTCCCAAACTGGTGTTTTACGGCAAAAATGAAAGAGGATTTTTGTTTATAATTGATTGATAATTATTATAAAACCATAATTTTTTCCCAAGTCAATGGCGTAGTATTTTTTGTAAAATTGTTTTGAAAATTCGTCATAGCTACGCCACTGGTTGCAAAAAAATTAAATGAACATCTAAAAGTGTGTTTTTATGCCATAATATCCTGTGCCAAAATTCAGTTCAATATCTCAAACCGTCTTTGAAAAATGTATTAAAAAGTGAAAATAAAATAAAACTTTAACACCCTGTATCTTAATAACTAAGCATTTTAGGGCCCACGTTTATATGAACTTTTCGACTTAAAATCGATCCAGGAATGCCTCCTTCAAATTATGACATACCATTAAGTAACACCCTGTATAATATCCAATATAAGTTAGTCAGTGCAAAGAAAACTGGCCAGAGTTAAAAGGTCTGCGTTATATGACCAAATATCAGATTTCCTTTGAACTTAATTTTTGGTCTTGTTTATATATTTAACCTAATTGTTTAAAAAAAACTAAACCTTTATTAAACTCACAAGATTAAAGACAATTGAAGCATATTGAAATTGTTTGGACATAATTATTATTTTTTTTGCAATAAGAAACAATAAGTTTGGTACCGCAAATTTGGATTGTTTGAGCAAGAGAGCATAGTTATAATGGCTTAGGGTGCTGATGAGTTTATTTTTATTTAAATATAAGACAATTATCTCTTGCATTTAGTACCAACAATAAATTCTCTTGGTGGATTTCAATTGCCAAAAACAAATCGTACTAATTTAATACGATGCTACAACTTTGTGCTTCTAGTGCTCACTTAATTTTTTAAGGATATATTTTAATTCATATTTATATAAATAATCTATAAAGATTTCTTTCGTCCCATACTTGTTGATTAAATTATCGATACCTATATTTTCTCTTTTTATTTTTTATTTATTAAGAATAAAGTAAACATCAAATAAAATCGATGACCGCAAAATCTCGGGAAACCCCTTAGGTTAAAACTGTCTTTAAAATGGTTAAAAGCAATCTCCGAAATCGTGTTTCGTCCATCCCCTGTCTTTTAGTTTTTCTTTTAGAAAATAAATTGAAATTTAAAATCAATTGTTTAAAGAATAATCTCTTTTCCGCTCCGGGTCCAATGAAATTGTAAATTAGGTTTGATTTTTCACCGAAATTGCGAAGTTTCGGTTTATTAGTCATTGGTAATTGTAATATATTCTTTACGAAGAATAATATAGGCATGTTTTATTGAGAAAAAAATTTAAAATGCCCTACCTTACATTACTTTAATAAACAAATAATAGTATATTATATTATAAGGATTAAAAGTGCATCTTTTTTTTACGAGCAAATTTTTGCAGTTGCGACGCGGAGCGCAGCGCAGCCGAACGAATGCAAAATTGCGAGTGAAAATAAGCACTTTTAGTCCGTATGATATATATTATTTTTTCTTTAACCAAGTCAAAATTAATACTTTTAGTTATTCAAAAAACGTTTTTTTAATCCTAGGATTAAAAGTTCGCTAAGCAACAAGCACATTTTTGTACGGTATGAGAATTGAGAGCGTTTGCACCTAAAAATAGTACAAAATGTTCAACATTTTTTGACGGTTGGAGAAAAAATAATTTTACAATTTGCATTTTAAAAACATTACTAAAATAGCTCTTTATGTTATATGGACATAAAGCATGGCTTTATAGGGCGAGTTGTTTTATGGATGAGTCAGCTGGCAAGCGAATCTATAAAATTAGGAGAACAATAAAGCCATATTTATATAGGATTTTAATACAGGGTGTATGGCGATTAAAAGATGGCACCAGAATATAGGTTTTATTTTATATCTCTGAAACTGTTTTAGATAGTCATCTAAGTTTTGGCATATATATTGGTGTTAATAGTAGGTACTTTTCAGTGTTTTTACTAAATTATAATTTTAATCAGGGTCGTGCCAACAGGGAAGGCCTCGAATAAATGTATTCACATTTTTATTAAAAGTCATATTTTTTCAGTTGCTTTAAAAATTCTGATTTTCCGGTATTAATAACATAAAAAATATATTTTTGCTGAAAACCTGTCAGGTTAGCCGTTTTCGAGAAAACACTCTTCAAAGAAAATAGTGCATGCATGCAAGCAAAAGGGTATTCCGGCATTTTTTAAAAGGCCAGAACAATATTTTTTTAATTACACTGTTTTTAACACAATTATGATCAAAATTTATTTTAAACCTTATGTCAAATTAGTTTACCTTAACTAAATACTAATTTAATGTAGAATTTTTTATTATTAAAGGGTGACCATGCATATAAACTTTTCTTCATAATTTAACATGTAGCATTACTCCTAGAATTATTTGAACGGTATTTCCGGTTACCTTGTATAAACGGGTTCCTAATAGCTCTTAGAGTTTTAATTTAATACATTTCAAAACCCCTGTATACCACACCTACTTTGCGTCAGGCAATGACATCAATCATACTGGAATAAAAAAATATAAAGATAATGTTGCTGTGACTAAATTAAAAATATTTAAATTCTTTATTTTTTATGGCACCAAAAACAACCTACTTAAATACGAGCATGAATGCTCAGACTTAAGGTAAATATTCACTGTGCAAGCAGCTGCAGCAGAAATACCAATCGTCAACGCAAAGCATCAGAAAATAAAAATTTATAAATCTGCTTTAAGAGACTATTTCTAAAAATGAGAAATTAGTTTTTTTTTATATTCTCTTAGTTATGATTTCTTAGTTGTTGGATAAAACCAATGAGCTGACAGCATAGATAGAGAAAGCATTTCATTCATAAACGCAATCGAGAACTGCACTCAAGATGTTTTGTGTTTATTATTGGCGATAGAATGGTACATGCATAGTTTGTACTTACTTGTGAAATGATAATCCAGGAATTATATCCGTCACTTTTTACACTTGGCACTGCCTTACCATTTAAAATTATTATAAGAACTAACACTAAACTAAAATTTACACAATTGTCACAAAAATAACCCAAAAACAACAACAAACATTCATACTAAAACGCCATATTTAATGTGTCATCTGTCAGACAAAGCCGAAGGTGGCCGAAGTACAACGACTATTAGTCGTTGGCTGAAGTACGCTCTACGAAAATGCTGTTGTCAATTGTCGGCCCTTTATTAGTAGCTGTCCAAAAACAAAATTGTATTTTGACATCATTACTTTTCTGTGTAATATTTTTTAGTAATAAATATAACAAGTATTATTCACAGTCAAAATACAAAAGTAGAGCTTATTTTGATTTTTAAATTTAAGAAATTTTTAATTAAGTAAATGAAACAGAAAGATACTTAGCAGCTACGCTTTACGACAAAATAGTATTTGTAGTAACCATTTTCCCGGGTTTTGGGGGTTTTATTGTTTAGTACAGAGGTTCATTATCGCTCGGTAGAACTTTAGAAAGTACGTTTATGATGCTACGCTTATGCCTAATCGATGCTTTTTTCACTTAATCTAACAGCTCATTTGAATAAAACATTGTAGTCACTTAAAAAATTATATTACTTGGCCTGACGATCTCGTGGTATAAATTTTTCTCGTGTGACTTATTTTTAACATAACACACTTGTACCAAAAATAACTATTAGTATTATTTGTTAACTACTTCCTTGTAGCAGTAAGAAAAATAAAAACTTTAAACAAGTGTTAAGTTAAATTTAAAGTAAAAGTTGGCCATTAAAACAGATTTGAGCTCGAACTCGGAAACGGAAATTTTCTTTCCTAATTACCGCCACTATCTTAGTTGCACTTAGGGCAAAGTATTTCTCGCAAAAGGGCTTCCGTTCATTTAAATTTGTAATTGATTGATAAATTGCCCACTCAAGCGTTCAACGTTTTCAACTGTAAGAAAGCAAGTCGGGTGTAATTATTATCTGTCATGATTATGTGTCTTTTATGAGCTAGCTTATAGAATGCACTGTTTTTGTATTACTGCAGTTCAAAAGGTACACAAGTAAATAGTACGGTTCACAAAGGGTTAAAAGCTTACTACTAATGTATCACGGGTGTCTAAGTTTAATAACACCCAACTTAAAAATTGGAGTTGTGAAGGGAGAGAAAAATACCTCAGCGGGCAGCATTTTGCAATATAGACACTGTAGTCCTAAATAAAACATCAAATTTAGGGTCTCTTCAGATGGACTACAAAGGGATGCCTAGGGGGTATTTGCTGCTCTATTAAGAACTGGTAAGGAAATATTTATATTGGCTCATTCCTCGCAGCAAAAGTCATTGCTGTACATAAAGCAAAGAGTGCCCTTGTACAACAAAACACGGTCATAATGAAATGAAGGTAGCATGTTAACGAAAAAAAAAAAAAAATAAAACAATCGGTGATCATAAAAACTATTTTGTTGCTGGTACTATGAAGCAATTGAGTGCTTCCTGCACAGCAACAAAATCACTACCGTCGATAACGTGAGTGAAAAAATTTAAAAATTTAAGGTAGCATGTAAAAAATAAAAAAAAAGTGGTTGATCCTCATCAAACTTTTTTCTGATACTATGAAAACAAAAGAGTGCTTCCGCGTACAACAACAAAATCACAGCCGTTAATAACGTGGTGAAAAATGAAGTCCAAGGTAGCATGTAACAGAAAAAAAAACAATAGGTGAATCATCAGAAACTATTTTGTTGCTGGTACTGTAGGAGCAATTGAGTGTTTGCCTGCATAGCAACAAAATCACTGCCGTCAATAACGTGGTGAAAAATAAAATTCAAGGTAGCATGTAACGGAAAAATAAAAAAAAAAAGAAATAGGTTAATCATTACAAACTATTTTGTTGCTGGTACTACAGAAGCAATTGAGTGCTTCCGCGTACAACAACAAAATCACAGCCGTTAATAATGTGGTGAAAAATAAAGTTCAAGGTAGCATGTAACGGAAAAAAAAACAAATCGGTGGATCATCAGAAACTATTTTGTTGCTGGTACTATAGGAGCAATTGAGTGTTTGCCTGCACAGCAACAAAATCACCGCCGTCGTTAACGTGGTGAAAATGAAATTCAAGGTAGCATATAACAAAAATTAAAAAAAAAAAATTGGTTGATCATTACAAACTATTTGGTTGCTGGTACTATAAAAGCAATTAAGTGCTTCCGCATACAACAAAATCAACGACGTTAATAACGTAGTGAAAAATAAAATTGAAGGTAGCAGTGTAACAAAAAAAAAAAAACAAATAGGTGGATCATTACAAACTGTTTTGCTGATACTATAAAAGCAATTAGGTGCTTGCCCGCACAGCAACAAAATCACTAACGTGGTAAAAAATTAAATTTAAGGCTGCATGTTTTCAAAAAAGTTATTATTATATTTTTAAAATATTTCATAGCAACATATTAGCAACAAAATCGTGTGATAAAGTGGACAAGTAATTAACGATTTATCAAAAATTATTGCTATCTTGATATCAATATAGCAGTAATTTCGATTTTTTAAAATCGGCTTGAGCAACATAATTCTCAGTTAAGCAACAAATTAGCTACAAAATCCAGTGATTTTTTGATCAAGTTTTGCTAATTTACCCCTGCTAGCTTGATGGAACTGGTTTTAGATGGGTCAGCGGTTACTGCAATTTTGCTGATTGGATGGGTTCAAAGAACCATAATTTGCATATAGTACTTTTTTAATAGCACTAACAATTACGAAGCTCTATAAAAGTTTTGAAAATGGGACACTCTGTAAGTTCGTAAGAAAATTATTAAGCTAAAAGAGGCATTAGGCAACCCTAATATTAGGCAATAAAATATTCGCAAAAATCGCTTACTAATGACTCCATTATTATTGTACTCATGAAAAAGTTTTAGGGTATTTAGCAAAATTCGCGAAGTTAAACTGGTTTTATTTGAAATGAGCCCTCATTATATAAAGAGGTTTGCGTAATTATTATGAAAATCAGTAATTTAAGTGCTATAAAAAGATACTGCAGCAAGGCAGATTCCGAAAAGTATTTGCTGCTGAAGCGCCCTCGAAAATTAAATTTTATAAGATTTTACGAACAATTAGGATTTGACCCTTTTAAAGAAAACTTTTAAATGGTAAAATGTAACTACCGTGTAATATTTTTAATAAACACATAAAAGTCTTTACATAATTAATTTCCACCCGTTAGCAATAACTAGTTCTCAAAACAACATTTTTTAAATTATTTTTTCTTTAAGAATTTTTTATGTTGCAGTTCTACAAAAAAAAGCTGCAATATCTGACCGCCTGGCATCATAAATATAGGATTATTTATTATAAACCGTTTTTTACTCATTGAGTACCTAGTCTACCATATTCCCTTAGGAGATTTTCGTAGCCAGAGCTTTTCCTCTTTAATTTTTCCTAAACATCTTAATTTGATAGATGTAAAAAAATTGTCAATAGCATATTTTTATGAGGGCAGTGGTAAAAACAATGGATGAAATGTCGGAAAAAAATGCAGTAAGAGGGTCTACCAACTTAAACTTATAAAAACAGAGCCAACAAATTTTTTTATGACCAGCTAATGTTTTCAAAATTGTTTTAAAAGATGATTTGAAATCAAACTGTTACATTGTCCGACAAAATGTATCTTTCGATTTGCCAGTCCGACGTCGAAAAATGATTTTTTTATTCGAGTACTTTTAATAAAAATTTGCTGTTAATAAATTTTTTGCATCCATCAAGTTCACGTGTTTCAGAAAAATTGAAGAGGAAAAGTTCTTGCTACAAAAGTTCAAAAACGTAGAAAATAGAGTTAAAGTTCCTAAAAATATAAGCAAAAGCTCATTTGATCCGAAATGATGTCTAGTATAATGGGTCGAAAGGATTTTCTAGCACGCAAAAAATTGCAAAACTTATTAATAAATTTGGTTGCACCAAAGGCAAAAGTTAAAAAAAAATTAAAAAGGAGGTAATTTCCAAAAAAACTTTCGACTTCCGAAACTCTATTTCCAATATTTAAAATTTTAATTTAACGCTAAAATAAAACCTCCGCGTGACATTTTTGGTTGTGCGCTCGGAGTCAAAACCGAATACGTCACACTAAATAATTTTTTAAGGTATTAAATATAAATTGAAAAATTTCAAATAATTATGGTGTATTAAGAACACTTTAAAGAATTCATTCTCCTTAAAATTTTAATTTTAAATAAGACAATTGTTAATTAACAAAATTGTTTCAACTCTCGTCTTCATTGTACATTAAAAAAAAATGTTTAAATAATTGTCACATAAATTTTTCGCTATGTGGACGGCTGCTAATATACATACTTAACAAGATCACGCCATAAAAGTTTAAAAAACTTATTTGTTAATTTATAATTATTTTATAATTTTGACAAAAAATTAAAAAGCAAAGTAAGTTTGTCAAAGTTATAAAACTATTATAAACTAAGAATTAAATTTTTCAAAACTTTTATGGTGTGTTTTTGTTAAGTTTGTATACAGGGTGTCCCAGAAGTAATGGGGCATAGAGCAACAGCATTCCTTGGTCGAAATAACCAATTAACGGAAACTTGCCTTTTCCCAAAGTTGATAATAACGAAGATACAGGTTGTCAAAATTTTAATTTTGTTTTCGTAATAATTTCTTAACTTAATGACAAAGCGGTACCAAATTGAGAATTTGGAGATTCTTTAAGGCGAGAAATTAAAATGTGTCCATACTTTTGATGTTGCTGGTAGAGGGCGCCAGTTACGGCCTACCACACTTGTTTTAGAGGGTATAACTTTTTTGGGCCTAGTATATTGACCTGTTTATTAAAAAATAAGTTACTATAACTTCCTATGCGTCAAAAATGTATATCATTTAGGTCTCTAGGAGCAACTGTTTTCGAGATAAACGCACTTTAAAGAAGCTCGCAATTTTTCTATGGAAAATGGGTTTTGGCCAATTATTTTTAAACTTTGCAAAGTAATAGTTTTCAAAACGCTGACCCAATGTCTCCACGGACACCAAATCCAAAAACTTCTCTAACGCACCCAGACTAAAAATAATTCTTTATACCTAAATAAGACTTCCTTAAAAAAAATGTAATACGAAATTTTATAATAGAGTATAATACAAGCAATTAATATTTGATTATAAAACTATGGCGCAAAAACGGTCTTTACGTCAAAAGATGCAATTCCTACAATGTCTGGTCGACAAACCGGGGCTAAGTTCCAATATTACATCTCGGATGAGAAAAAAGTAAATAGAATACCAAGCGGTGCTTATTCGGATATTGAAACACTTTTGATTTTCCATCAGTGGAAAAGTACCATATTCATTTCTTTATTTAAAAAGTAGAGTACAGGGTGAGTCAACGATAGAGTAAAGTTCATTATTTCATTGGTTTCAAAAGTTATGAGAAAATAGTAAATACAAAAGATGTAAAGATTCTTAGGATGCACAATTTAAAATTATTTTAAAGTATACATGGTGGCTCAAAAAAGCGTGACGAATAAAACATACATATTTTTAAATTTTGTTTTGAATTCCTTTTAAAATTCTTCAACTTTTTTATTAATAATAATGCATACCTAAACCTAATAGTTTTTCCAATATTGCAATTTTTCTAAAAAGAAAATAATTTTCACACTTGCAAAACAATTACGATAGCGCCATTATTTTTGAAGGTAGATCACTCATATTTGATATTAGCGTTATTCGAAGATGACGTAAAAGATATTTGCAACGGAATTTTAATTAGATGATACAGGGTATTCAAAATAAACGAATATATTTGGATCATTTTAAATTGAAAAATCTCGATTTTTTAAATGGCGCACCATATATATATTATTTTTTCTGAAAATTTTACAAAAACCACAACTTTTATTGTCATATACCTATTTTTAATATTTTGCGTTTATTTTAACTTTTCCAATATTTACCTTCTTTCTGTCTAAGATATTGCTATAACATTAGTTGGCCATTTTAAATCTTAAATTCACAGAAAAAGTAAATAATAATAAATACCTATTACTACAAATTAACTTATTTTTAATTATTATTATGGCGCAATAAATGTTCAAAAATATGCCCTTCTACTTGGATACACATGTTTAGTCTTTTTCGTATATTTTCTTGGACGTTTCTTAGCATAAACGGTGTTATTCTCCTGCACGCGTCCCGAATCCTATTTTCCATATGTTCTGGTGTTGTAGGTGGATTCACATAAACACGATCTTTAACATATCCCCACAAAAAGAAATCTAGTGGTGTTAAGTCACATGATCGAGGGGCCATCCAATGAATGCACCTCTACCGATCCATTTCTGTGGGTAATGATTATTTAAAAATTCTCGAACTTCTCGATGGTAATGCGGAGGAGTTCCATCTTGCTGAAACCACATTTGTTGGATCTCAATGTTATCAAATTCTTGAAGAAGTTGAGGTAAATCATTCTGCAAAAAGTTTAAATATCTAGGCCCGTTAACTGTGTTTTATTCCACACCACACATTAAGTGACCAATGGTTTTGGTTTTGCACTTCCCGTACCCAGACTGGATTTACTGTTGAATAATAGTGCATGTTATGACGATTAACTGCACCATTACTGCGAAAAGTAGCTTCATCGGAAAACATTATTTTGAAAAAATAATTTGGATCCCACTATTGCTTCATTTTAACGGTGCAGAAATTTACCCTTTGTTCAAAATCGCGGTCTAGAAGTTCTTGGTGTAGTTCCATGTGGAAGGGATGATATTTGTGTTTTCTAGTGGTGCGGTTAACGGTAGATTGGGATGTATCACATAAGCTAGCTACTTGACGGCTACTGACCTGGGGATTATCTTGAACTTGAAGTAAAATTTCCAATTCTTTTTCCTCATTGGTAGCATTCCGGTTTACCACTTTTCGTTTTTCATATTCAATACTACCACTAGCATTAAACCGTTCCATTAAACACTGAAGAGATTGCCTAGTCGGTACACGTCTATTAGGGTACTTTGCCTTGTAAAGTCTTACTGCCAACAAAGAATTTCTTTGCGCCTCACCCAGTATATAAATCA
This sequence comes from Listronotus oregonensis, assembly GCA_019359885.1. Classification (NCBI taxonomy): domain Eukaryota; kingdom Metazoa; phylum Arthropoda; class Insecta; order Coleoptera; family Curculionidae; genus Listronotus; species Listronotus oregonensis. The sequence goes on along the minus strand of JAHBCN010004318.1, from coordinate 28,159 downwards.
TATCAATTAATTCAGCTTTAGGAAAATCCATACTTATTTTTTTTAATTTACTGACACCACAATAAATATTTTTGAATTTATTTACTCAGATGTCAGGTTAAAATTTGACAATGTCATTTTGTCATGGCCAACTAATGTTATAGCAATAGTCTTAGACAGAAAGAAGGGTAAATATTGGAAAAGTTAAAATAAATCGCAAAATATTAAAAATAGGTATATGACATACTTAATAAAAGTTGTGGGTTTTTGTAAGATCTTTCAGAAAAAATAATAATATATATGGTGCGCCATTTAAAAAAATCGAGATTTTTCAATTTAAAATGATCCAAATATATTCGTTTATTTTGAACACCCTGTAGCGTCTAATTAAAATTCCGTTGCATATATCTTTTACGTCATCTTCGAATAACGCTAATATCAAATATGAGTGATCTACCTTCAAAAATAATGGCGCTATCGTAATTTTTTGCAAGTGTGAAAATTATTTTCTTTTTAGAAAAATTGAAATATTGGAAAAACTATTAGGTTTAGGTATGCATTATTATTAATAAAAAAGTTGAAGAATTTTAAAAGGAATTCAAAACAAAATTTAAAAATAGGGTGTTTCATTTAAAAAAATTATGTTTTATTCGTCACGCTTTTTTGAGCCACCCTTTATACTTTAAAATAATTTTAAATTGTGCATCCTAAGAATCTTTACATCTTTTGTATTTACTACTTTCTCATAACTTTTGAAACCAATGAAATAATGAACTTTACTCTATCGTTGACTCACCCTGTACTATAATTTGTTTATTTTCGTTTAATAAAAACACACCATCAAAAAACGAATTGATTTGATTCAAAAAGCCGGTAATCATGATTACTTACCAGGGTATTTTTTTGTGGTAATTGGGATAAATTTTGATAGTGTAATGGCTCTTTTACATTTATTATTGCGCGTATTTAACTGACCTTGAATCAAATTATCCTAAATCTTAATAAAAAGACGCGATGGATTTTTTGTTTTTTCTCTAAATAAAGTAAATGAACGAAGCAAGAAAAAGCTAATATTGAAACTCGGTAACACTTTTGCCGTCACACCATTTTGATCTAGCAACAAATTAAAAGGCCAGACATGAGCTTCAAATCGTAATTAATCCAAAACAATTATAAAAAAAGATATTTGAAAGATGGTTCTTTGATAGGCAAAGAAAGATATTTAGCGTGTTCTTAGATCGAAACAAATTTTATTTAAAGGAAAGCTTGTGCTGATATTTATTGTAATTTACCAAAAAATGTATTCCATACTCCTTAAAAACAGGTAATAGACCCTAAGAATTTATTAAAAATATAATGTTTTTTATTACATCTTGTTCATTATTGACCACCCTATAGAGAAATTTTCTATAATGCTCTTGTCATGTTCAGTAACAGACAATTAAACATACCTGCAATATCAGCGATGCACTTTGAAACATATTAAATTTACTTTCTATTTATGTTAAACTTGACGATCGTAAATACAGGTAGTTAACTTAACAGCTGCCATTAATCCATCTTTCATGTTTTATAGAATGAAATTATTCGACACCGAAAATGCATTAGAATATTTGCTGATGGGGTAGTTTGATAAGAGTTGGAGAAATAACGTAGTTTATACAGTTAGATTCTATAAATTAATTTATTTTAGGAAATAAACTTTCTAATAAATAATAAAACTGCTACTTTTAAATATATTTCAAGTTTGGGTAGCAGTATTAGCAGAAGTTGCATACTAAAGAAGTTGCACATAATAGGCCAAAATAATTCTTATCTAGAAGACACTATTCCTAAGAGTTAAAAGCAATTTAAAAGTGAACTTGTTTGCGGTATTAGAGTTTTTGGGTTGATTTCTTTAATGGGCTATTAACAACTAATAGTTAAATAGGGTACTAAGAAGCAAGTTTGTAAGAATAATTTTATGATTTTTATGATGAAATACAAAGTGCTAAGAAATTGGCCATAAAAACTTTTGGTAAAGAAAATTTCATTTTGGACTTTGCGAAAGAAAGTTGTAGAAATTTTTTGCATTTTTTTGTTTTATATTAAAAACCTCCTTTTAATTTAATTAAAAAAGTATTTTTATTCAAAAAAATATATTATTACGTGATTCTTATCATAAAACATAATTTAATAATTATTTTTTAAATACTGCATTGGAAAAAAGTTAAATAAAATCTATTTGAAAAGGGTTGGAAGTCTACGAAAAATTATTCAATGTCTATTCCTACTAACCAGCCTCATGCACCACAATCTTTGCATGCAGCTTACAAATCTTTAGAGGCTGTCAAGCAAACTATAGATGCAGGAAATTTGACATTAGGGTTTAATTTTTTGTAGTAGAAAGTGCGCAAGAGAAAATTGCCAAAAAAGCAAAAGATAGAAATATCTCACAAGGACCCATGGGCGTAAAAACAATATATCTAAAAAGTAAGACATTTATTGAAACTATTTTTAGCAACGCATGGTTTTGATGTCAGTTCCTTTTTTTTGCCTAAATCCAGCTTGTATAAGAAAATTTGTGGACACAAATTTAACAAAATCAATGAGATTTATGTTCTTTTTATTAATTTTTTTGGGATAATTTGGATTTTTTAATATAGTGACAAATTTACTCTGTTCTCAAAAACACAAGGCTGAATTTCTTAGCACTTTGTATTTCTTTTATATTTAGGCATTTAAAAACCATTATCACCAAACCATATATTTGGTGTGGGTCCCATGTCTCACTTGTTAGATAAAAAATATTGAAAATCATAGCTACACCCTTGAAAGATCTATGTTCTCCGAAGATATGGGATATCTTTCAAAAACAACGTTTTTTTTAAATAAAATTATTCTTTTTACAAAAAATAAAAAGACCATTATATTAACAAAAAATCGGCAAAAATTGGTCATACAAATCTTGTCTCAGAAAGAAGTTATAGACAAAAAATTTTAAAAATGAAATTTTTTATGTTGTTCCGTTTTAACTAGCTTTTTGTATTTATTTTGCAACAAATTTTTTTCTTCAATTTTAGTTGTGCTAATGATTAAAAAAAGAATTTGTAAATTACAACAAAGGAACCCCATACCTAGAAATACATTCTCAAATTGTATATTTTTTTAAATAATTTTTTCGCAATAAGGCACCCAGAAGTGATAAATAATTATTAAATTGTTTTAAGGAATTTGTTCAAAATAATTAATATTTAACAATTTTTATTTTCTTATACATAATTGTGAGACTTATAAAGGAACAGGATACAATTTAAATGTGGTAGAGGATTCTAAATAAATATAAGCTGACACTGGAAGCATAGGATGTTAAGAGTCAGTCAGTCACTCAGTCATCAATATAGTGACTAAGACTTCTGGCTCTTAGGGATTGCTTCAGTTCCAGTTAGGCAATTGCTATACAGTAGTTTTAAAAATACAGTGACCCACCAATTTAGAAGTTTTAAGCTTTTTTTCTACCGTCTTCGTTGGGTGTTCCTAGTGACTTACAAGTATTGAGGTAGCCAAGTAGAATGGTTTGCGGAGACATGCTTCTGTGGGATCACTAATGGAATCTGGTAATCTTTAGCGATGAATATCACTGTAATAAATGATGAAACAGTGACACCATGATAACCGCTTACGACTGTTAAATTTACAGCAGGCCATTTAAACTCAGGCTGCACTTAGACATGAGTAAGAGGAAGGATGGAATGAGATACCCAATAGGATATAACGACAGCATTAAATCATAACCCAGATATGGTACTGAAAAGAAAATTATGATTATGCTGTTTGGTTAAACACTTAATTACTTATTAGCCCTACGGCCGAGTGATGATCGCGTTGTTAAATTTAGTAATGGACTTAGCAATTGTTAAAAGTTAACATAGGTTTAGAATGTTTAACAAAACGTCATTTTTAGTGTTATTCAATGATTTAAGTAGGCAACCTGTCAAAATCTGACATTTTGTTAACCATTCTAAACCGTTGTTAACTTAGCAATTGTTAAAAGTTAACAACGGAACGTTTAACAAAATGTAAGAATTTCACACAATGTGTGAAATCAATAATAATAATAAAAATGTAAAATGTAATTAAAAATAAACGATTATATATAACAATTCCTTTTTGTAAAAACCAATATAAATAAGAAACTTTTAAATATCTTATCATTTTAAGAACCCATGTTTTAAAAATTTCAATTTTAAGATATTCCTCTAAGTACGATTGCCAACTCAGCTTCATTTAAATTTTGAATTTCAAAGTTTTAACTTTGCTTTTACCAACCTTTATTTGAATCAACCGCTCTTGGCAACATAACCATTTTAAGCAAGACTAAAAGGTATAACCCAAAAATGTAAGTAAATGAATACATGAAAACGTAATTAATTTTAACTGAAGCAAGGCGCTAGCCAATGCGTCTGTCAGTCCACTTTGGTTTTACATTTTGTGGTATTCCTAACGGCAACGTCTAAAGCTGCAAAATATTTGCTTCAGTAAACTAAACAGGAATATGTACTTGCTTTGGTAAAGTTTAAAGCTTTTTAGTTTAAATCATTTTTTTTAAATTAAAGTGGCTATAAAATTTTACTAACTACACAATTGGGATGCATTTGTAACTAAATTTTTATGTGTTAAAAATATTTCATATATAAGGATATTTATTGGTATTGTATAATAAATAAATAAATAAATAAATATATATATATATATATATATATATATATATATATATATATATATATATATATATATATATATATATATATATATATATATATATATATATATATATACTGTTAACTGCTGGTAAACTCTTTAATTATTGCTTGTGCTGCTTGCTGTAATATTATTAAAACTGCAATATATTTACATATAATAACATATTAGGGCTTTCAAACAAATATACAAATTTTTATAGATGTATGTATGAATATTTGTGTGTATGTTTGTATGCATGTATGTTTGTCCACCAATTTTCTGAACCAGGTTATTAAATTTGGCTTACTTTATTGCCTTATATTTATTTTAACGTAGGATAAGTTAAGATTTTATGAAAATCCGTTCAGTATTTTTTAGGACATGGACTAATGTGTGTAAGAGTTAACTGACTTATTAAGTGACTTGACATCTCAAAACTCGTCGGATTAGTTCATGTAAAAAAATCATTAACAAAATTCCTAAGTATATATTACATAAAAAAAAATGCAGGTTTTAATTAAAATCAAAAATAACGAAAATAAATGGTAAAAAAATTAGGTCCACTAAAAAGAAACTTTAAAATTATGGATTAATATTTGCTATATAAACACCAAAGTAACCCACAAAAACAGAATCAATGGTAGGTACGAAACAAATTAGGGGCCTTCAATCTTTTTAAGGTGCCCGCGCTTGATATTATTACCTACTTATTCTAAAAAATAAGAAGATCAAATATTTTTAAGTAAAATGTCCTCTTTACTTCATTTTTATCGGATATTTCGTTTCCACTTTGATTAGGTTTTATATTCCTTTTCGGCCGCTGACCTGAAAAAAAGGTTTTCGGCTTCTAATTTGTTAGGTACTTGCACTTGATTTTGTTTTTTTTTTTTTTTTTGTTTAATTTAGTGTAAATTAAAAAAATATATTATTTCAAAATTTTAAGTTTTTTTTTATTGATTTATTTTCCTTAAATTGCCTTTTATTTTAATCCATTAGTAACCATCTAATAGCCAACTTTATGTTAATCTGACACTTTTAATTAATTAGTCTAAAACTCTCAATCCTTAAACCTAAACATTGCAAATGCATTATCTTATCTTTTTACCTTAAACAAATTTGTTGCAGCAACAAACATCGCTATGAGCAATACCGCAACCCGTAAGTTTTAAGTGGATTGATGGACTAATGGTTCGACTTCCTTCAATAGCCTTTAGTCCAAATAAATTGCATTCTCATGTATCAACTAAGTTTAATTTACGGGTTTTAGCTCTTAATATTGGCCAAAACTATTTTGTTAGCACTGCAATGACGTGAAAGTTAAGTTCAGTCGGCTATAAGAGAGTTTTAAAGCTAATAATTTTTTATTACACACATTTTTTATTCTTCTGCCAAGTATTTTTTCTTTAATTTTATAACAGAGTTACAAGCATTTAAAATTCAATTATATAAAACTTTTTCGCGAAAACGATATCCACGTCACACAGGCTAACCACCCATATTTACAATGCTTGATTGACAGAGGCTACCAAGGGAAGTTCTAATATTTTCTTCTTCATGTACCGTTTCCCTTTCGAAGGTTGGCTGTCATCATTTTTCGAATTTTGGAAGTCGTTGATAAGTTGGATGACAGTGAACCATTCTCGCAAATCTAAGCCAGGATATCTTCTTTTTCCCACAGATCTTTTTCCCCAATTTTCCCGATTATGAGTTGCAGAATCTATATTTTGGAGACACCTCATGATGTGGCCTGGATTTGCAATTGCCTTTTCTTACTCCATGAGCACGTTTTCTGAATCTTCATCGGTTCTTCGAAGAAGTTTTCTCTCGCAATTTCACGTTGGTCCGTTAACTCTACCATAAAATAGAACTGGGAATACATAATATTTGAGTATTCGAATTCTTAGGTCCCGCTCAGATCGCACTACAGATCGCTTCTCTTGCAAATTGCCGGGCTTCCAATGCAATACAAACAATAGAGGGAACAGTTGACACTTGACCTATGGTAGTCATACCTAAATCGACCTTTCCAGCCTTTCGCTTCCACATACAATGTTCGTTGGTCACTTTAGTCTTGGTGACAATCATGTATTTGGTTTCTTAACATTGAGTGTCAGACCATATTCTCGACTAGCTTATAATGACATTGATTCAACATATTCTGAAGATCTTGCATGTTTTCGGCGAGAAGTACTATATTATCTGCATAACGCAAATTGTTCAGTGGAATGCCGTTAACTCGTATTCCACCGGCATCATTTTCAAGGGCTTTGGTGAAAATTTCCTCTGAATGGAAATTAAAGAGAAATCCGAAAGAACACACCCTTACCTGACTCCTCTCTTGATTTTTACTGCTTTTGTCAGTTCAAATTGGACGCGGACAGACGCACACAATTTTCCAATATACCAACACAAATACTTACAATATTAAAACACTTAATCTGTGGATAAATGCCATTTTCATTTTTTTATTTAAAAATTAGAACACTTTTATTCTTTTTTTTTGTTGTCGGACAAAAACACATATTAATTATAAAAATAAAAATGTTTTAATTATGTTTAAAAAATCGGTAAATATGATTACTTGCAGGTATTTTTCAACCAATGATAAACGATTTTGGAGCTTCAACCGGGTTTTTGTTCTTCTTTTTAGTAATTGCAATGAATTTTGACATAAATAAGAATAAATAATAACATTTGTATTTATTATGTTGCATATTTAATTGACATTACGGATTTACTTTAAATCGGAATAAAGGAACAATGAAATAAGTTAACGAAGCAAAAAAACTATTATTGGAACTTAGCAAAAGTTGTGTCGTCACACGGAGTTTGGGTCTGACGACAATATTAGAGGGCCCGAGCTTTAAACTGTACGACAAAACTATTTTTTTTTTGAGAAAAAATATTTAAAATATTGTTATATTAAATTTTTATTATATATTCCCAATATATATCATTGTTTCCGTGATTTACATTTAGAAACATATTAGGATTCAAATTTAGACAAATAAATTCCGCTATAAAATTTGCATTTTGGCTAAGATTGCATAGAGTTGTAGTAATTGTTTAGGTAAATTATTGGTTTGTAAACGCTTTTTTTTAATTATTTTTATTTCACTAAGTTAAATTTGTTATTTTATTTTAAATTAAAATATAGAGTTTTTTATTAAATTTTTCTAAATTTGGATTTTGTATCTAAAGCTTAATTAGTTGTATTCTAAATAAAGTTTTAATTGGCCTTTTTATATCAACTGCAGCTAATGATGCTCTAAAGTTACGGTCAGCACCATACTAGAACCGTAGAAAAACTGTCCATGAGAGATTTACAGATAAACTTTCTTCATTGATTACCCCAAAATATAACATTAAACCAATAGTGCCTTTGCTGTGGAAAATCTTTTTTTCATTCAAGTAGTTCTCATTTTTGTTGTATTCTGGTATAATTTAGTTTTAGATTTTAAAATTACTAGAATCACCCTTGCCAATATCCTTTCCAGGGACTTTATCTATGTGGCCAATGAATAACTCAATGAAATGAAAAATATAATATTAAAAAATTAAAAATTAATAATTTTATGTATGTGTCCGTTAAGCTATTTACCTTTAAACGAACTAATTAAAATTCAATTTTGTAAATTATCTTTCATCTACCTACTAGAGGCAGCCTAACCGCTCTGCCGTGCGAAAAAGTATGTGCGAGAGAAAGCGCAATAAGTCTACAACCTTTTTCACTCGCTCCGTGTGCCTGATTGGTCGGTAGAAAAAAGTATATACCCCGTTCTGTGTGCTGATTGAAAGCTATATTTTGATCAAATTCGTTGATATCGCCTTCTCAATTTTTAACGCGTTTACTAAACTTTGTTTTGATATCATTTTGCTCAAATTGCTGATGGCATTAAAACCGTTTTATTTTAAATAAAAAGCAAGCTTTCATAATAAAATTTATTAAATACACAAAAAAGTAATTTATTTCAGCCAAAAAGTTTTGAGGTCATCACTCAATTCGTCCGTCAGTTCACTTTGGTGCTGCTGTTGGCGGTATTTCAAACTGAAGCACTTTACTGCCTATACAATATTCGCTGTCAATAAGAATTAAAATAATGCATTTGCAGATTTATTTCTATAGCGATAAACTTTTTTGCGGTTATAGTTAAAAACATTTGGTTTTGCATAAAGTAAAATGGGCTAAAACAAATAAATTATATTTTAAAAAAAGTAAAAAAACACGATTAACTAAAAACTAGAAAATAATTTTAAAGCATAAAGAGTTTTTGTTGCAGTGATGAAAAGTCCAATGATCAATTATGACCAATTTATGTGGAATAAGATTAAAATAAAAATTAAGGTTATTAACATAATAATTCAATTATAGTAAATATGCGTGGGTGCAATTTACTATATTTTATAACTCTTCTTTTGGAAATAGTAACCACTAAAATAATTGTAACATTTAATATTTAACACATCAAGCCTATTTAATATAATTAAATAATTTTGTTAATAACCTTATTTTTATTTTTATAATTAGTCAAAATTAATTATGGACTTTTTATCACTTTAACACAAACCCTTTTACTTTGTATTTATTAATTGTTAGTTTGAGGTTTTTTAAAGTATTTTTTTTTTGAAGTCTCAAAAGAACATTTAAAGTAATTCTAATTAAAAGTTTTGATTTTTAGTACATCTTATATTTGTCAATAAATCTAATTTTATTTATTCTTGTTTTTTTGATTAGGTTTTGTTTCGGATTTTCGGGTTATCAATAAAATTTTTGTACAATTTATTTAATGCTTTTTTATTCCAAATTTGTTTGGAATATTTTTTTCCATATTCCATTTTTTTTTTCTAAAAAAACTATTTTACCTTAAACTTAAAAGCGGTCCATTGTAATAATTGTATGGTAATTGGCTAGGATTTTGGTGGTTATTGTTAAAGCAGTATTGAGTCGCAGTAGCTGGTTTCATCATATTTACGTTTCTTATGGTGTTTAACAAATTTTTCAATAATTGATATCAATATTTCATATACTGCATAATAACATCCTAAATTTGAACGATAATTGGAAAATTGCAAATAATGATGTTTAATTTAAATAAAAATTAAAACTTTAAATTTATTTTAGTAATTATTTCATGGAATAATTAAATATATTATCGATTTGGAACCAGAAATTAAACATTATTAAATGCGCTGATTAAAGCAAAACTATTGAATAATTTAACTGTCCAGAATAAAATTTGACATTTAAAATAACATTATAATTATTTACTTAACAAAACTGAATTTTCCCTGTCTTTTCGTAGAGAAATATTTAAAAAAAATGTCCCATCATTCAATATTTTAATATAAATTTTTATTTTATATTTCTCAATATTTTTATAAATTCGTTAAACTTTGGTCTTATGTTGTGTTATGTCTTATGCTTTTACCATATTAAAAAAAATGTGAAAATGATTTGATATGCAATAAAACGCTTACGGTTTACAATTTTTTAATGAAACACCTTATATTGGTTTATTTTTAAGAGCAGCTTATTTTTCAATTTATTTGATAAAAAAAATCGTGTTTAATTTTAAATTTAATCATGAATATACAGGGTCCTGCAGCTCACCTCCCTTCTTATGTCGCTCATTTAATAATCACTGTAAAATTTTAATATTTTGCAGATATTACCTCTAACCTACAGTGCATTTCAGAAAAATAATTTTGGTTATCCAGGGTGTCACAAAAAAGTGTGACGTCACGATGGTAATTTTTTTTGAACTGAATGCTCTGTATTTTTTTGTATATTTAGGTATCTTTTATGGTCATCTACCTTCCTCTAAAATTTGTTTTATATAAGTTCAGTGATTTTAGAAAAAATATTAAATATACAGTGTGTCCCAAATTGGTGGGGAATGTATGGGGATCTTGGGAACCACGATAGATAGAAAATCGGTTAAATGGGGAAAGTTTTAGACAATTATTTAAGTAGGCTAATCCCGTTTACTACATGGTTTTATTCACTTAGGTTTTTGAGAAATTTTGAAAAAACCTAAAACATGCATTTTTAAAAATCGGCCATATTTTTTTATACGTTAAAATTTTTCAAATCTGTAAAAACTTCTTCAAAGCAACTTTTGTTGTAGAATATGACCAAGTAGTCAATTTTTATTTTCTACGTTTCGGGTTTTTAGAATCATCATCAACTTTACTTTTTCATATGGGCGCCATATTGGATTTTTACGCAGCCAAATAGTGCTTTTTATTCTAATTTCAACAATTTATAATATGTTATAGTTTAGGAGTTTATAACCTCATTTATTTCAAAAAACAAATATTTTCTCAGTTGGGCTTGATTACGGCGAATGTCATCTAGCGTCATTGGCAGTAGAAGAAATGTTAATATAGCTGTGCAAACGTATTTCGATAATTTTCCTGAAAGGCAGCATCCTAAACTAACATACTTTCAAAAACTGGTTACAAATTTGCTTAAATTCGGAAGTTTTAAAAAACCACGACTGAAGTACGTTGAAGAAAATCGACAACGAGATGCTGCAGTTAACCAACATTTTAAAGAAAATCCAATATCTTTAGCCATTCTCTATTAACAGAGAATTCCACATACCTAAGTCAACCATTTATATGGTAGGACTATTCAAAAAAATATCGTTAATATGTTAAGAAAAATGGACAACATTTTAAATTTTATGTCGTTATTTTACATCTTCATTTTAGTAGGAATATTAGTTTAGCCACTTTTCATTGTTTTTGTTGTCACTTGTTTCAATTAACTTGTTACGTGTAGTTTTGTTGTAACACGGTATTAACGTTATAGCTATGTTCGCGAACCCATTTCTGTAAAATGTCTGTTCAGCTTATCTATTTTGCCAATTACTAATATTTTATTGTTTACAAAAAAAATGACTTTCGTCGGAATCAAGGCCAACTGAGAAAATATTTGTTTTTTGAAATAAATAATGTTATAAACTCTTAAATTATAACATGTTATACATTGTTGAAATCAGAATAAAAAGCACTATTTGGCTGCAAAAAAATCCAATAATCCATATAAAAAAATTAAGTTGATGATGATTTTAAAAACCCGAAACGTAGAAAATAAAAACTGACTACTCGGTCATATTCTACAAAAAAAGTTGCTTTGAAGAAGTTTTTACAAATTTAAAAAATTTTACTTATAAAAAAAATATGGCCGATTTTCGAAAATGCATGTTTAAGGTTTTTTTTAAATTTCTGAAAAACCTGAAAAGATAAAACCATGTAGTGAATGGGATAAGCTTACTTACATAATTGTCCAAAACTTTCCCCATTTAACCGATGTTGTATCTATTGTGGTTTCCAAGATCCCCATACATTCCCCACCAATTTGGGACACACCGTATATAAAAAAAACTGTTTTGTATTACTGAATTCAAAAATGAATAAAAGTAGCAATAGTGTTTGATTAATAGAATTAAATAAGGAACTTATTTGGTAACGTAAAATCAGTCGCTCAGGAGATGTTTAGTTAATTCGAACTGTACAGGTTGTCCAAAATTTAGTGTCAAATTCTTCAAATTTTAAAGCACTTTATTTTTCTTATTTTTTATATGAGCCCCTGTATATTTTTAAGTCGTTGGATGCAAAATTAAAAAACAAACATTTTTGTAAGTATAACCTTACGAAATTCCTAACACATTAAAAGTGTTTCGTTAAAAACTCATTTTGGCATTTATTTCAATAGTAATATCATTAAACAAAAATGGTAGATGGCTATATAAAACAATTTATTGACATTAAAGTTTCCTTATAACGTTAATTTTTACCTAGAAATTCTTTAAAGTTACATAAATTTGAGCCAGAAGGTATTACAAATTAACAATTAGGTTTATTTAACATGTAAAGGTATTTCTTAAATTAATAATTTACTTGAATTTTTATAATACGTCAAAATAAGATTTTGTAAGTTTAATAAACTCCAATGTCAATAAATTGTTTTTATAGCCACCTATCATTTTTATTCAATCGTTTTACTATTGAAATAGATGCCAAAATGAGTTTTTAACGAATAACTTTAATGTGTTAGGATAGGGTTATACTAGGAAAAATGTTTGTTTTTCAACTCTGCATCTAACGACCTAAAAATAAAGTACTTTTAAATTTGAAGAGTTTGACACTAAGTTTTGGACTCCTTGTACAGTTCGAATTAATCAAACATGACCTAAGCGATTGATATTATGTTACTTAATAAGTTCCTCGTTTAATTCTAATAGTCAAACACTATTGGTATTTTTATTCATTTCTAAATTCAGTGGTGCAAAACAGTTTTTTTATGTTTTATTTTTTTCTCTGAAATCATTGAACCGATGTTGACAAAATTTTAGAGAAAGATAGATATCACAAGAGGTACCTTAATATATAAAAACACAGAGCATTCAATCTAAAAAAATGCACCATCGTGACGTCACACTTTTTTGTGACACGCTGTATAACCAAAATTATTTTCCCTAAATGCACCGCAGGTTTAAGGTAATGTTTGCAAAATATAAAAATTTTACATTGATTATTAAATGAGCTACATAAGACGGGAGGTGAGCTGCAGGACCCTGTATATAAGAAGTGGTAATAAACGATGGACCTTGACAAAATATTTACTTTTTGTGTTTGGGCATTTCACATATCTTCTAAAAAGGTTCTAAAGTTCTAAAAGTGTTCTTAGTTCTATAGACTGACAGATACCCTAAAAAAAAAATCTTTAGAAACTCTAAATACTTATTTACGTTTCGATGGCAAGTCTGTCACCGCTATCATGATTAACTGAAATGAAAATAAGCGGTGGTAGGGATTAAAAAATTTATGCAAAAACTAAATTTCTTTTTGCTTTGTTTTTGTTTTGTGCTTTTTTGCAACAAGCTTAATCAATTTTGCAGTTTTAAACTAATCCAATCTTGTAGGAAATTTAGTAACGAAACTTTTATCCCACAACATTTTTTTCTACGACCTACACTTACACACAAAATTATGGGAGATTTAAGTAATAGAAATTGTTTTTTTTAATTTTGTTCAAATTTTGTTCATTTAACAAATGTTTTGGACCTTTTCGAGAGGAAGCTAATAGTCTGTCTCAAAGTATATCGTTATGGCTTTGACAGACCATACCCCAATAAACCTTTTACGATTTTATTACCTATTGTTATTGGGTAAACCCATTTGTTCACAAGGGCAGGGGCGAGCCAGGTATTTCTTGAGTATTTACCATTAGGCATATAAATATTTTGGCTAATATTTTAGTGGCAGTGTTGAATAACCGTTTTTACTGTGCGTTTCGAAAAAGTTGTTTTACGAGAATATAACCATGTCGCGTCGAAATCATTTGTCATTAGATGCAAAACAGATTGTGAAAAATATGTATGAAACTTTAATCAGTAGAGGTCTAATTAAACAAGAAGCTTTAAAAGAAACCTGTTTACTTACAAAAACTTCAATATTATCGATAAGGGTTATTATTATTAGTGAAGAATTGAACAAAAGAATAAAACGTAGTGATTTTCAATCTCACCGTATAGACAATAGTGATCAGGACCTAATAAGAAGGAAAATATATTGTCTTTATGAAAGCGTAGTTATTCCTACCTTGAATAAACTGAAAAAGAAGCTAGGCGAAGACGAAACCAATATAAATATTAGTCGTGCCACCCTCCATGAGTTTTTTGTAAAATGGAATTTAAATACCGCAAAATAGACAAAGGACAAGTAGTAATGAAATCGCAAAGAATGCGCACTTGGAGATTTAATTACCTTTAAGAAATTAAAAGATATAGGTTAGAAAACAAATCCATAATTTACCTTGATGAAACATGGTTCGATACACACGACACAGTATCCAAAGGATGGGTTGATTCCAGTCAAAACTGTCAGACAAAAGCACCTTCAAATAAAGGAAAACGTATTACCATAATACACGCTAGTTCAGAGGACGGATTTGTCCCTGCTGTTGTCTGCAAAGAATATTAAGGATTCTACTTGGATTATTATGAGGATACAAGTGCCGAACTTTTTGAAAACTGGTTTTAAAATTATCTTTTAAAAAATATTCCAAACAACAGTGTTATTATCATGGATAACGCAAGCTACCACAGCTGCCTGCTACACTAAGCACCAGCTTCATCAAGTTTAAAAGCTGAAATCCAAAAATATTTGTTAAAAAATGATATTTATTTTGAATTTAGTTACAAAAAACCACATCTTTTGGAAGTCCTAAATTCATATGCAAATTAAAAACAATATGTATGTGATAATTTGGCTGAACAGGCTGGGCATACTGTCTTACGGCTTCCTCCGTATCACTGTATGTTTAACCCCATAGAGCATTTGTGAAACCAAGTAAAATCAAAGATCAGAGCAGAAAATGTTACACCTACTTTAAGTCCCAGTGTTCAAAATTTGATAAAAAATGTAATTACTAACATACCAGTTGAGAGCTTGAAAAATTCGCTACAGCACATTATAAAAATTGAGGACTCTTACATTTCTATCCAAACATAAATCCTATTGTAATTAATCTCAATGATGACTCTGATAGTAAGACAGAATTAGATTTTGATATTTAGATTAAAAATGTAATTATGTATAGATAATGCAGTTATAAATTTATTAAAACTTTGCATATATTTAATTTCTTAATGTAATTTTAAGATAATACTTACCTAAATAAACAATAAATTATAAATCTTTATATTATTAAAGTCCGTCCCTAATGTTCTGTCCTTTAATACCTACCGATCCGCAGTTTTTTGCTGTTGGCAGGTATAA
Organism: Listronotus oregonensis; assembly: GCA_019359885.1. Lineage (NCBI taxonomy): Eukaryota > Metazoa > Arthropoda > Insecta > Coleoptera > Curculionidae > Listronotus > Listronotus oregonensis. The sequence goes on along the minus strand of JAHBCN010004318.1, from coordinate 12,667 downwards.
TCCATAAATGAAGGCAAGAGCTAACACGGTATACTTTGAAACAGACTATACCTTGATTTTTGTTTTATACATCTTTTTGCAGGATTTCTAGCAAAAAGATGCATGCCACCTTATACATCCCACAACTCTTGTATTTTTGCAGATAAGGCTGACTTTGGCATAATGGGAATCCAATATCAACTATTAAATGGCATATGTTTTATAAGTGGTGAAATTTCTGTCCAACGAAAATAGAATCTGCATTTAATTTAGTTGCATAAAACGTAAAGCTCCCGTACTTGTTTGGAAAACTACGCGACATGTCAGCTTAAAAGTAATTCGCGAACCGTTTTCCCGAATGCAGCCTTAATAGTTAAAGTTTCAAATACACGATATTAAAGCTGTTCACTCGTAAACTGATTTCAGATACTCTCGTATTTCTGTACCAAACGATACGCGTTTTATTTTACTTTATCTGGCAGTTCTTTCCGGTAAATTTATTTCATTCTTCAAATTTGTTTTCTGTTCAAATACGTACCTATACGACATGTCTTAAAGTTGATGAAAAGTTTTGATATACAGTTTTAAACTTTTGGGCTAAACGAAACTAGAAAATGAGTCAATATAATGCTGAAATTGTCAAAAGTTTTAAGAGTCAGCAGTTGGATTTGGTCTTTAATAAAAGGACCATATGCTACTCTTGCAAGAAATATAGTTCATGTCAATGATACTGTTATTTTAGGACAAATCATTTTGAAAATATATATGATGCTGGATTTAGACAGAGCGATATAAAAATGCAATTAAAAAAAAACTGTAATATTGTCTTGTAGTCAGTTAAATAAGAAAACAAATATTCGTATAAAATTCTTATCGATTCTTGATGAGCAAAAATATTTTTTACAATTTGCCATTATTTTTTAAAAATGCAAAATGCAGTAGCAAAATTTCATTTTTTTTCTCAGTGTGAGATGTGTAAATTTACAGTATGTAAGTGTTTTTAAGTCAAAATTGTATTTACTTTATTTACTTTATTATTTATTTAATTTATAAAGTTTAATACGGCTGTGAATTTCATTTGATTTAATTTTATACTGATTAACTTTTAATATTTTTAAAACTTTTACCTAAAGACATTGTTTAGGTAAAGCTTAAAAAATAAGCTGACATACAAAAGTGTAACCCATTTTTGGCATTCAAAGGGATATATGTTTCTTTTATATATGTCTATTTAAGTTTTGGCAAATAAAATTATCCTTGAAATTTTGGTTTTGCAAAAACGAAATCCAAATAACCCTTGCAAATACATTTAATTATACACAAATAGAGCGAAAAATTATTAAACGTAAATAAAGAACTGTTGATAATAAGCTTACAGGTATATTAATAAAAAATTAAAATAATAATTAGATAGATAGATGGATAAATAGATATCTCCAAAAACACTGGGAATATTCTTAAATTAATATATATAGCTAGTGATTTATCCATTTGTCCAAGGCATTAAGATTAAAATCGACCGAAATAAAGACATTTTTAAGGCCAGCAGATATTAAGATGTGGTTTTCTGAATTGTGTTCAGAAAGCTCCCAGAAAAAGTCTATATGGTGTGGTTATGCCATTTTTTGAAATATGCATCCTGGTGCAATAAATGCATTTTGCAATTGCATAATTACACTTGCAATTTATAAGAACGACTGGAAACTCGAAAAATCGCTCGAAAATCGTTACTCGGGGATTTTCGGGGATGCCAAATTGAATTCTGGCATTAGAATTACCCGAGGGTACTCGGGGGTGGCTCTGCGGGCTACCCGAGGGATGATTGAAAGTGGGGAAATTGCAGCATCCATGAAAATCAGCCCAAAATCGTTACCCGGAGGTTTTTAGAGATGTCGAATTCATTTATGGCATTACAATTACCGGGGGCGTTGGGGCTGGCTCTGCGAGGAAAGGTAATGAAAAAAGTAAAAAATCACAAATAATGAAAATAATAGTTTATTTAAATATTAAATTGTAATTTCTATTAATATTGAATTATCCATCATTAAGTTCAATTTTTAACTTAAATACTAAATATATTCTTCAAATTCTTCTTCTTCTTTGTCACTATCCTCGGCCTGGTTGGAAGTGCCTTTTTGGTTTGAGCAATTGCCATCGCAATGCTTGGGTGCAAGTGAGCAGTCCAACCTACTTCGTCGGCAGCCGCACCTTGTGCCACAGTCGGTTTCACAGGAACAAGAGATGCTGCTCAAAATTTCCTTGGAACCGGCTCCATGGCTTATGGTGACAGGACTAAGCTCTCCATCGTCCAATTCCCATCCCCATTCCAACGGATTTAAGGTCTCTCTATTCCCATATTTTTTCTTTTCAGTCGATACAGGAAATTTTGTTCGCGCCGGTCCCCACGGTAACAATACTCTACCTTTGATAGTTTTGGCGCCTTTTTCAAGTTCAGTTTCGATGCAAAAAAGATTTTCAAAGCATTTGTTTTTAAAATATGTGAAATATAATTTAATATTAAATTAAAATTTTTGTAATTTATACCCCTGGGTAATTATAATGCCAGAATTGAATTGGACGCTTCAATTTCCTCCCCAATCACACCCCGGTCACCTCCATAGAGCGACTCTTGAACGCCCTTGGGTAATTTTAATGATACAATTGAATTTGGCATCCCCAAAAACCTCCAAGTAACGATTTTTGAGCGATTTTTCCGAGTTTCCAGTCGTACTTATAATATTGCAAGCAATTATGTAATTGCAAAATGCATTTATTGCACAAGAATGCATTTTTTGAAAAATGGCATAACCAACCACACCATATAGACTTTTTTCTGGGAGGTTTCTGAACACAATGCAAAAACCGCATCTCGATATTTGCTGGCCTTAAAAATTTTCGATTTATTTCCTAACTTTCCTGGACTAAATAAAAATAGTTTGATAATAACCTTTCAGTGCATTGTGTTCATAAGAAAAAGATGTAAATTTTAATAATTATTTACTATGATATTTTTCCTATCTTTGGACAGTCCACGAAGGCTGAGGTTTAAGTACTAACGTAGCGTGGGTGTCTTAACTGTGATAAATGCGAGTTTGTTAACATGTGACTTAAATATTTGAAGATAGGGAGGAGAAGGGAAAACTTCTGCGGGTAGCAGGGATGAAGGAATGAAAAAAGCGAAAAGTTTGGGGCCTCTCTCATGTTAAACTCTAAAAGAATGCATAAAAGTTGCACTACATGGCCAACTCCCTACGATCCCCTACAGCCCGTCGGTAGGTAAAAGAAGGAAGCTTTTCTGTAAGCGTGGGATATCTGCATTGACCTACATTGGTTTCCAAATTAGGCTAATTGGCTGGCTTGAGAAATTGAATATTAGAGTGGTGGGGCTGTGAAACAGTTAATACAATAGGTATTTAACATTAAGGGCATTAATAAGGTTAATTAGTAATTAAGGCTGTAAGAGTTAAGATCATTAATTGCCAATGATTCCTCGAGCTAGTTACAATATGTTTCGGTCATCGTTTCGTTAGTAAATTGTGAAGATCTAAATTTTTCTTAAAGTTTTTTGGGATGTGTTTAGATTTTGTGCAACCAACAGGTGTTTTAAAAGTTGTTACAAATATACTAGATGTTTGTTTCATGTATTTTTAGTTGCTTATACTATACTTGCTGATTGTGGGACTATACAGTAAAGCCCCCGTACTGCGAACATAGGAGGCTCCTGGACAATTTTGGATGTACCCAATTCTAAAATACCAATAATAATTTTGTGGCTTGCATCTCAACTTCCGTCTCGTTTTCTCACGTGGCGCATTTTTGGTTAGGACTGGTGGGGAGTGCGGTGATAAATTCGGAAGAATTATCTGCCCAGTTTAGTTGTGTACTACGTTTTTATTTTCAGTAAGAGGATGCAGTGTTTATAGGCAAGTAACAGGAGCTAGCTAGCGTCAACCGACTTTGATCTGATTTCTTATCAGTCATAAATTTAAAATTAGTTGCTTACGAGACCGCAACGTTTGCTGCTTAAAAACCAAACATTAGGAAAAACTAATAAAATAAAATCATTTTCTCAAATAAATAATGGAACGTAGAAGATATTTTTAAGAAAATAATTTAATGTGCATTCATAGAATAAAAAAAGAAAAACTTTTTCAAGTTATCAAAGATAATCCAATAAACCACCTTCTTGAGCCAAACAATAACCAAGATTGTCATAAAAACGCCTTCTGACATTTGCTAGAATGTTAAGGGTAATAATCCTAAATTCCCAATTCCCAATTTGTAATTGCAATTCTTGTAAATTATTAGCCCTATTCTCCTGGAAACCATAAATTTATTATTTTACGTGACCTCAGAGAAAAAAATCGTTGGGTGAGACCATGAAGTGAAAATGTCGATTCATCAGTAAAAACAATGTTTCTTATAAAATTTTCATTGTTATTTTTCATTTCCCCTTACAAAAATTGGTTCGTCTAAAATGTCATCAGGGGAAAAATTTTATTGTTTTTCTTACTTTGTAGGATCGGTATCAATTTTTTTCAGCACTCTTTCCACTGATATCTGCTCAAATCAACCTGTTCTGCAATTGTATTAATGGAAACTGTAGGATTTTTAATAACACTTGCCACTACCATAATTTCTTTCATTTCCCTTTTGTTGTTTTTTTCTGAGGCACAATCATGTTTATTTTTCTTGGGGTTAACAACCAAATGTCAGAAAGTTTTTAATGACTCTAAATAGTGGAAATCGTGGGAGTCGGCCTGGTTAGAAATAAATTATTAAATAATTCCCCCAAATTCCTAACAGGATTTCACGGTGATACCATTCAATAATTTGAATTTTTTCTTCCGTTCCCTAAACATCCATTATTAATAACTATTATTAAAAAAAAATTTTTGGTCGCAAATAATCGACACAGTACAACTATTGCTGTCGAGCGTTCGATACTAAAGAACTATTTCAGAAATAAACGTATTGAATTGTTCGCTGGAAAATTATTGATCGATAAGCAATGCGGGGCGTTTTTAGGTACATCCAAAATCGTCTAGGATCGTCCTATGTTCGCAGTGCTCTGCGCTTTACTGTATAAGGACTATTAATAAATGATTTTGTATACGTTAACAATAGTTATAAATAAACGATCGCCGAAAATACTTGTTTCTTATTGTTCAGAAATAGGCAAGTAACCTAATTTATACGAACATTTAGTGTTAAATAAACTAAAAATTAAGTTAACTCAATTGAATTTGGGTTTTTTTTCATTTTAATGACAGCTAACGAAGGCTAATATGATGCCTAAGTACTAGGTACAGGTTTCTTTGATGTTTAAGCTTTTTTCCCAGTTTTTTAAATTTGGCTCCTAAATGAGTGTGCTCTATTTAATTTTTTAAAAAAAATATTTATTTGTAAAACTGTTTTTCCTTTACATATTTTTGCACCATTTAATTTTTTTAAACAGATCACACATCTTATTAATAGTCAACTGAAACATGAAAAATCTATTTATTCTTACAACAAATTTACACATAAAACATCATAAAAATATATACGGAATAATTTATAGCCTGACTAAGAAACTTCAACTCCGGTAACTCTATGAGGTATATGATATTTTGTTCCAACTTTACACATAACACTAAAGTTTTAGCTATACCTTCAGGGTGGACTTCGTTCCCGGAGCGGGTCAAAACGAAGCTGAAACTCATAATTTATTGTCCCTCGAGTTTCGGGTCTCCTCGGCAATAATTATCTCTTTTTTACGACTTTTTAAATAAGTCTTTACTGGTATTAAGAGAAAATTATGATGTCGCACAATTTTGCTTCGGGTTTAACATGAAAAGGGTTTTTGATATAATTTTGTATACGTTGATACATAAATACAATTTTATGGTCTTTTAACCTACTTTTCAGGTAGATATATGTTATATTTATCTTAAGTAGGTTTTACAGGTATTTTGCTATTAAATAAAAAAAACCTTTATATTAATATTAATTTGTTTTTAAGTAATGGTAATATATATTTCTAGATATTGAGATTTACTCGTATCAAGATATTGTCATTTCCTGACAAATATTAGTTTGCTGTATTAATTGCTTTATCGTCAATGGGCCCCTTACATAAAATTTATTTTAATATATACCATGTCAAAACTCTGCCTTTGTCTAATAAAAAAAAAACACTTTCTTATTTTATCTACAGAAAGCAGCTTAAGGTCATAAAATCTATTTATTCTTGTTTGAGAATTACACATGGTAATCAATCAATTACACATGGTAACCAATCAAAATTACCGACTTTTTAAACCAATGCAATACATTTTTTGGTCAGATATTTTTTAACGAAAATAACAGATTATAGTATTCTACTTTTCGAAGTGTTTTGTTATCCGGATAAGGTTTGCATGCTATTCTCTTTACTCCACGCTCATCAGAAAAGTAATATTGAACTTAGTCGCAGTGGCTTATGTCGACCAGGCATGGTGAATAAATGTGGTAAGCGGATCATAATGTTAATATCATTTTGGCGCCAACGTTTTATATTTCGATTTTAAATGCTTTTAACCCTGTTATAAAATTACCCATCAAAAAAATGTTTTGCAGAAGTGTTACTTAGTAACAAAAAGTTATCTCTAATAAAAAAAAAACTAAATTTTTTGCACTTTCTAGATAGTGTAGAGATACTTTTTTTCTTTCTTGGTTGTTCCTTGCCTTTAATTTTAAGTGCATATTTTTAAAAGACCTTTAACTGCTTACTTGATTTACAAATTTCCTTAATTCCGAATATATACTTTAAAATTAATGAGTCAATAATTATTAATACGAGGAAAGCCATAATATGGCTTTCTGTAATTTGCGTTGGATGAACCTATAACCCATTTTGCATCGATTTGGTCAAATAAAAAGGAGAGTGAAGATTTAAGCGCTTTTTGGAATAATGAGAAAGAAAAATGGCATATGTGCTCATTATGCCAGACTTGTCTATTCTTGAAATATTAAAGACTTTACCTACAGTCTTTAGATCTTCTTTACCTTCACCCAATAGTCCGTTGCGTTTTTGTCATTGCCGAGATATCTTATATGCATTATCACCCTAGGTACACTTTTGCTTCTAGTTTCTTAATATATTCTTAATATAAACATACATGCAACAGAGTTAGCAGTTAAGCTATACTTATAAAAAATGTTTGTCGGATTTCGATTGTCTTCATTTATTTAAAAACACAACCTTAAAGCATCCAGGATTTTGGCCGATTACTGCTGCTTACTTATTTTTTTTAAGCTGCTCTAGATGTATGATTTTGGCCTCTGACCACTCCATATGATATCGTTGGGTTTAAGCTTGATCTAGGCCACCAGACTTTTCGGTTTTTCCTCGTGTGGTGCTCTTTACTTCGTATTTTCACTGATTTTTTACCACATTTCAAATGCTAAGGACGTTTCTAAAAACATATAAAACATCCGAAATAGCCATAAAATTGACACAGTATTTAAAACCAGAGAATCCTTAAAAAACTATTTAACGAAAATTAACCGGAATCACTCAAGGATAAGAAGAGCTATAGAATAGACGAAGCTGTTAGGACAAGGGAAGTACAAATTAAAGAACACCGAAAATGCACAAGACGATAAGAAACCAAAAGTCTGGTGCAGCTGATCATGCTGGGACACAACATCACATGGGGTAGTCAGATTCTTATATTATAAAGCGAGAGCAGCATTGGAAGAACAAAAATTAAGAAAGCAGCAGTCATCAGCCAAGACTCTGGATGCTTTAGCACCATTATAAGATATTAGAAACGTTTGGAAACTACTACTGATCCAATGGAGTTTTAGCCCCAGACTTAGATAACGTTGAATGCATATAATCAATCAAATTTCTATATACTTAAAGATAATTTTAATTAAGACTAGCTCAGGCTAAGTTTCGGCCTACAGCGTTAATGTGTCTTTATGACACGAAATGTTTCAGCCTTTTTTTCCCCTATAATAACTTCGGTCTCCTTTCACAAAAGGGTATAAAATTTAGTGTGTAAATTTACAAAGATAGTTTAATAACCTGTAAAAAAATTGAGGTTATCAATCTGAGATTTGATTGACTCATTAAAATTATGAAGCACTTCCCGAAAGGGTGGAAATTTCGTATTTAAGTAGGTTATAGGCGACAAGTAAAGGAAAAATTCAGAAAACTGCACATTTTTACTCAAAAAGCCCTGCAACAGGGCCGTGATAAGGTCATGCTTATCTATACGGATTGCAGACAGACACTACTAGCCCTGAGGAGACCACGCTACACCTCGGGTCTGGTACTAGAATGTCACTGTGCCCTTGCAGATGCCTCCAGCATTAATGTGGTCACCCTCTGCTGGACCAAAGGACACACTCACTCCAAAGGCAACCGCATTGCTAGCTCGTTGGCCAAGAAGGCTGCTGAGACCAAACCTTTTGGACCCGAGCCTTTCGTAGGTGTGACTGGGTCTGCGATGAAGGACCTAATCAAAAGACACTCTCATCAGCAGTTTACAAGACGATGGGATGAAACAGTAAACTGTAACTTTTCCAGGAGGTTACTGAACTATCCTGACAGAGATACAGCTAAATATTACTTGGCAATGCCTAGAGCCTTCGCCTAGTTACGGGCGTTCTTACTGGACATTGTCAATTACGAAAGCACCTTTTTAGAATGGGTATAAATGACACGCCTCTGTGTAGAGGTTGTGAACAGGAAGACGAGGCGGTGGAGCACATCCTTTCTGATTGCCCTGTACTATCGTCCAAGAGAAGATCCATGCTGGGCGAGTATTGGCTTACCTTGGCCGACATTAAGGAGATTCCCCTCGGTGATGTTGTCACCTACTTTAAATCAATAGGATGGGCGGCGTACTGAGGTAGGACTCCCCTTTAGGAGAAAGCACAACGGGCCTACTGAGGCCAACGTAACCTGATATCTCATATCCTCCTCATTTTCAGATTCAGAGATTTAGGGCCGTAATATTGTATTTTGGGGGGTATTTTATAATTTTGCAATATGATTGAACTTGACTTTCTTGTCTTGAATTGAAAATGCTTGTAAGATTTTATTTACTAAACAAAGGAAAATTTATCCAGTAGACTTCAAACCAGGTGCGATTTAAAAAAGTCTAATGGTTAGGTTTTACCTACAACGCAAGGTCCACTGAGAAAACAACAGGCATGATGAAATACATATTGTCTGAATCCCACATTTATTGTTTTTTGCCTCATGTTCAAGTTAGTGTTGTTTTTGCGTTGGTCAACAGATATTTAATTATAAAGATAAGTTATTTTTATTTTTATATTTGTATACCCAAATTTTATATAATTTTTTTAAAGATAAAAATGCCAGCTGTAATATCTCGTAAATGCTCACTCAGCAGTAAAATTTTTAGTTAAATGTTTTAATTTAATAGAATCTTTATCCATAATAGGTAATTTAAGTAAATCTGTTGGGAAAATTATGATCCAAATTTATTTTTCTTTAAAATAGCTGCAAAGATTTTACCATTAAAGTTGAGTATAATTTCTGGAAACTTGTGCAATTAAATTTTCTTAGGTGATTACCGTTAACGACGTATTTAACTTGGTTTACTACAGTATCTCTCTTCTACCATTTGAAATAATGGTTTTCATAATTATCAGTATTAAGACCTTTATGTATTTTATATAACAAAGGTTTATCAAAGTAATATTTCGACGATATTTTATATACCATGAACTATACAACAAGAAATACTTAGATCTAAGATTGCTAAACTAATAACAGAAATTCTTGATAAAATGTTTAAGGGCAAAAATAAAAACTTTTGTAATAACGGAAACTACGGTATAACCAGTAGATATAGGTTTAGTATTATTGTCAAGTAAATTACTAAAATTATGTTTTTGCCTAAATAACCAAGTCATCAAAAACAAATAGTTTATCGAAAATAAATCAATTTAAAAACTAATATCAATCTTTATTTCCGTTGCCAAGTGCCTGACAACCAGTCTAAATCGCTCGAATTAGCACTATATATCTCTTATCGATGTTTTACGTGGAAGAAACTATTTTCACCCTGACTGTCTGTCTGAACCTGCAACCGCTGCGTCGTATTCCCCCGCCTCACCGGCAAACTATTTCATATGTGATTTGACACGAGAAAGGTTGTGTTTATGCAGATTTTGGAAAACCAAAAATCAGCTAGCGATAATAATATTATTACAGTTTGGTTTGAAAGTAACACCTTTCAAAACCAAAACAAAAAAGTTATTTCAGGCCACAGCCCCCCGGCAAAGATGGGATAATTTGTAATACGTAGAAAAAATCATGAAAGGACTCGGGCCCATTTAAATGTTCGCAAAAGGGGGGGGCGAAAGAGTTAGGAAATAGAAGCTCGAAACCTCCGCACTAAAGATTAAAAAAAATAGTCAGACTTGGCGTTCTGTCAGTGACCCATTGTCTGAAAGTTTATCTTCGTTTTCTTGCGCGAGTAAAGTTATCTGCGGGTTTGAAGTAGGACCGTGTTCCCGAAATTCTTTGTTTTATTCCCTTAGGGAAAAATAATTTTTTTACATTTTGGGAAAATACCGAAATGTTTTATTTAAATTTTGATGAAATTTTTTTTTCCGGGGGCAATACTATTTTCCCCTTTTAAAAAAAAAAAATTTTTTAATTATATTTATTATTTAATTAAAATTTATATAAATTTAATTTTTAATATAATATAAAAATTTATTTAAATTTTAAAATTATTTTAAAAAAAATAAATAATTTTAAAGTATTGTAAAGAAAAAAAGGCAGTGAATGGTTTTTAAAGAAATTGGTAAAGGAAATTGTAAAACTAAAAAAAAGGTAATGAAAAAAGATATTTGGGCCCCTAATTTGACCAGTGTCCAAAGGGGAAAAAATTTTGGTTTGTCTCAAAACTTTTTAAAAAATTTCTAAATTTTTTTTAAACTTTTTTACTTTATGGAAAAAAAAAAATCTCTATGCAAAAAGTCAATTTTTTTGCCTTTAGACTCGGAAGGCGTTTGGGTTTTTCTAGTGAAATTTAAATAAATTTTTGCTAAATTTTAATAAATTTTTTATTTTTAAAAAAAATTTTGAACTTTTTTCCTTTTAAATTTTTTGAAAATTTTTAAAGCTTTTTAAATAAAATTTTTTTTTAACCCGCAAATTAATTGGGTTATTAGTCGAGTTAAAATTTTTAAAAATTTTTTTTTTAATTTTTTTTAAAAGTAAACAAATTAAAAAAATTTTTAAAAAAAACTTTTTTATTTTTTTGAAACTGCTAATTAAAAAATTTTAAAATTAATTGCTTATATGCCCCATTGGGTATCACAAAAATTTTTGTGGGTAGTAAGGCATACATTTTTTGTGAAAAAAATGTGAAATTTTAAATTCTATTTCTATTGTCCCATTTGAAAAAATTCTGGGGGGCCCAAAACTTAATTTACCTATTTGGTTTATTTACATTTATCGATAGCAGAATTTGTCGGAATACTTATGGTGGAGAGGCGTACCAATTAACGTTTCCCCACTAAAGTTCCTTTACCTAGTGCAAAAATAAACGTGTAATGTGCAGTATTGGCTCATGAAATTATTGGCATGCATTTTATTTAGGAAAATGATCAGCAAGTTGCCTTTAATCAACCGTGATACATTCAATTTTAACTCGTTTTATGGCTGATTTAGGTCTGTTTTATAGTAGCCGAAACGTTGTTTTTGCAAGTTTTTTGACAGGATGGAGCAGCTTGTCATACTACTGCAACAGTTTGTCAATTTCTTCGCAACATTTTAATAAGAATATCCCTTCGTGTGTGTCTGATTTTCCCTATCCTTGGCATCTACTGAATCTCACCTCTCCAGACCCATTTATTTGGGGTCTTGCTTAAAATAAAGTTCATAGAGAATCTCTACAAATATAAATATTAATTTAAATGAATATATTAAAATATTTTTTATGGGACTAACTCTATTAAAATTTAGGATATTACTGACCGTTTAGAGCTTTGTTATGAAAAATGTTCTGAACGCGTAGGTACACAATTTATTTAATTAATTGGAAATACCTTACAATACTGTTTATTTTCGGCCGACCGTAATACATAAAACCATTGGTAATATTTCTTATCGAATAATAATTGACCACCATTCTGGTTATTTAAACATCTTTGCATTGGCCGGGCCCAAGACAATATTTGTTTTTTTGTAACAAAGTAAGATTTTCAAAGATATACCATTAAATTGATTCAAAATATTTTACTGTGGCAAAGGGGCATACAAAAATGCAAAAATTTTAACATAACGGCTCTCAATAAAAAAGAATTAACATTTATTACTGGCTTTAAACGTTTTGAAGCATACTGAAAAAAGTTAATTAAGTTAATATTCATCCAAACGCTAATAGCCAGATGTGTTAACCTCCATGAGCAGTTTTTGAAAGCCTATTTGGGATGTATTTTATTTCTAATTACTTTACAGCAAGTGCACTTGATTCTAAATTTAAATTATTACCCACATAAATATCTTTAATTTGCCCAGCTAAATGGTAAACTGCGCTTCGTTTAAACCCATTAAAGTTTTTTGTTAAAATTTATTCTTTTTCACATTGAATGCAATGATTTTATTAACATTTTACATGTACTGGTTCTCCCCAATATTTGTAAATGTGCCCTTTTTTTTTTTTTTTTA